>VVHJ01035520.1:41654-60400 GCA_015107715.1 Tylochromis polylepis
TAACTAAATTAAATCCCTAATTTTTTTTTTTTAAAACCCCCCCCCCCCCCAAAAACAAAAACAAAACAAAAACAAAAACAAAAGAACAAAAACAAGGGCGAGTTTAAAAGATGTGAAGTAAGGCATGCATGTATGTGGGCTGCACTGAGATTTTAAAACTATTTGCAGTGTTCTAATTATTCAGTGCCCAAAATAAAGATAAACTTGAACTTCCTGGTGGGTAAATCCCAGTGGCAAAGATGTCTAACTAGGAATGGTTGACAGCGACAACCTAACAAATCTATGATACTATAATACAATGCGTAATGCTCCAAGGTAAAATAAAAGGAATAAATCATTAAAAAGAATTAAGCAGCCTAATCTACAGGTGGACAGATCAATCCCAATATCGATATTATCTATGCCAACTCTGGTATTGGTATTGGATTGATGCTAGCACGATAGGATCAATACCTTGTTTCTGTCCTAAGTTCAGTAGCCCATTGAATTGTGTTGCATAAATAAATTTTTGGAAATGAAAAACTAGACCTCAAACACGCACTTTGAAAAATGGCTGAACCTTTTGTGACTATTGTATTGTATCTATTGTATTCGCAACGCATTTAAACAGCAGAAGGTGACCCGATGCGTTTCACAGACACATTTACATTCCAGATCTCCAAGAAATTCAGTTTCAAAATACATGAAAAGCTGACAGGTGCGTTTCGTTGTGTTAACTAATTATTGTGGAAATTAAAGATCACAGTTCAGAATTTGGCAAGTTGATGATGATTCATCTCATAAATCATGACACCACTGCTCTCCCCTCCATATGCTGTCTTTATAGGTTGAAAGTATCGGTATCAGTATTGGTATCAGCAGTACTGGTCCTGTGTTGACCTGGCATCAGCTCGATACCAAAATTTGCAGTATCACACACCACTAGCCTAATCACAAACTTAAGCCATCAGCTAGTGAAGGTTTAAAATATGGACACAGTTAGGAGGCGGGCATGGCTGAGTGGGAGAGACATGAAGTAGGTGTTCACCTTGCACAGCGAGCAATGACGCTATCATGTTATATAGTGGGAAGTCATTTGACAGGAGCCAAACACGTCACTAGAGTCTGAGTGTCTTTTAATGGCACAATTCATGCCTGATGCACACAGTGCAGGTTTAGGTAAGAAAACCCTCAGTTTGAGGCTGCAATGACATAAATCTTCATTAATACCAAATACATTTCCCTCAGTTGAAATAAGAAATGAAAACACCCATTAGAAGGAAGTTAGGGACGTTCATTAATGTGCAAATTGAATTATAGATTACAGTGATACATAATGATAGTACTCTACTATAGTAAGCCACTGGATTTGGAAAGTAACTATCATGTTAGTGTGCTTTAACTTTCACAAAGGACAACTGATTAGAATTTAAATAATCTGCCAGAAAAGCCACAAGGCGGGAAGCTGTTTCACACCAAACATATGCAAACACAAATGTTATAGTCAGATAATTGTATGCAACTCTAACCGAATGTTTAAGTGAACAAAAGCTCACATGTTGTGATGATCAAAGCATCTGAATTCACAAAGTAATTAGCTTGTGATTAGAAGCTTCCATAGTCGTAAACTATCACTACTGTAGCTCTGTGTTTGCTGGTTTTCTAAGTAGCAAGTTATATATCAGAACTGCTTTTCCAGTCTCTCTCCACAAGGCTAAAACTCCATTAATATTACATACAATTTTACTAAAGACCTTACAATTAAATCTTTGCAACCCAACAAACAATCTAACCAGCGTTGACAAGCAGCAAAGGTTCTGTTTACTGACCTTATGTAGAGGCTACATTTTAGCAGCGGAGATATTTTCATAGAAAGTAACCATTCCAGACACCTACTAAGGTTTTATGTGTTTTTCACAATTATACAGTCAGATGAAATGCCCCTGCATAAAAAATTAAGGTTAAATATGCTACTTTAGGACAACGTGTCAGTGCTGTTTGAAATATTATAATAATTTGTTACTTTTCTGCACCAGATTTATATGCTTAATCCTCAGAAGACAAACATGCAATGCACCCACAAGAGGCAGCTCATTTTTTTCTGCAGCCAGACTTAAAGGTTCCGGCACTAAAACATATTAGAGAGACAGAGCAGAGCTGATGCGTTCTGGGAACTTTCAAAATTAAAAAGGGGTCTTATGCAACGTCCTGAACAAATACCATTTAAAGTATGAGTCCAATTTCCTATGATGGAGAAGTCTCGCTATTTTGGGCAGGTCTGAAAAGGTCAGGCTCAGTGACGCAGTGATGTTTCCTGTTTTTATCAAGGATAGCTTTGACTACTTGTTATCTAGTTTGGGAGAAACTTGTGTTAAACTTCAGAGCTGCATAATCATAGCTGCGCTAACCTGTAATCATCTCTTTTCTCCTCCATATCAAGCATTTCATTAATAAATATATAAAAAACATACCCTTTGCATCTTCATCTCCTGTAACCAGACTTCCGTAACGGGGATGCTGAGTCATTTGCCCAGATTAATTCGCCCTTGTGTATTTATTTACCAAAAATGTCAATATCTACTGAACAAAAATGTATTACAGGAATAACATGGGAGACCTGATGTGTGTAAAATCCCATCATTACTCCAAATACTGTACTGGATAGCCAAGATGTTATATATATGGAATCTTCTGAAACGTGATCAGCAAAATGTGCAGGTTCGGGATACACAAAGAAATGCTGATGCCATTCATTTATAGCTTTTTAGCTTTCAAGTTATTTTTGATAGAAACACTTCTGCACAATGTTTGCCTCCGTTAGCTTGAGTTGAGATGAAAGGATATTTTTAGATGACATAAAGACAAACGGGATAGAGGAAAGCTGCATCTGGTGTACTCTGCATCATCATCACGCATGGTTAGGCCACGCAATGAGTTAATAGAAACGTTGTGTGTAGGAATTTCTTCCTCCAGCTTTCTTTGACTGGCGCGAAGTAGTTTGGCATAAAATAAAAATACCCATCATAAACCGTTTGGTTCTAAGGCATATTTCTGAAGCGCAACTGTAATGGTTTTGCTGTTAAGACTGAGATCTCGCTGTTGTCTGTTAGCTGAGGTATAATTGGCACAGATACCTGTAGAGTCTCCCCCAATTAACTTTCCTGTTTCCTCCGTTATTCCTGCAAAACAGCTGGAGGCCATTTCCCTCCGAGATGTTGAATGAGCAAGTGATATAATTACATTTCTGCCCATGTTGACTCCGAGTCGTGGCACAGTGGAAACTAGCGGGATGAAAAAGCTGTTATGGTTCGAGTCTGACGTCACTAAACTCAGGCTGATTTTTAAAAACCGTTTCTGTTTCACGCTCTCAGTAACGTATTTCAAGACAGCAGGGCTAAGAGAGCCACCGCAGCTCAAGTTTAACTTATATTACAGTATTCGTCACGCTGACTCGTAGTTGCACTTCAGTCATTCGTGCACATCTGCCTGATATGTGGGCAAGACCTTAAACCATTTAAACACTTTAAGAGAGGAGCAGTGATGAGGGGCGGGTGGATAGAAATGTCTCCACTCTGATAATTAAGCTGTCTAATTTCAAGGCCCGGTAAGGTCTTTAGTCATTATGTGCTGCCATCAGCAATCATTGGAGCTTATTATTGAGAGCGTATGGGTGGCAGGAATATTTTTATCCAGGTTTCTTAACAGATAACTGCACTTATTCAGCGCTTCAGAGGCCAGTCTGTGCACCTTCACATGTTAATAGTGACTTTCTTATATTCACAATCTAAGTATGAAAGCAAGTGTAGGTTTTCTGGTGCATCTGTGCTTGTGGGCCTCTGTTCTCCCTGGAGGCTGGCGACAGCAGCTGCTGCATGAATGAACGTGTGTGTGTGTGTGTGTGTGTGTGTGTGTGTGTGTGTGTGTGTGTGTGCGCGCGCGCGTGTGTGTATTAAAGCCTCTGGGAAAGACAGAGCTTGCATGTCCAGCCGACACACCAGCTGATGAGCAGCTAACATTACACTGTACACACAATCTTACAGGTCAATCAGCTGCCTGCGGATCACTTTGAAGGTTAATGCAACAAAATACCACCTCATTATCGTTACTTCCTCCTATTTCTGTCCCTCTAGACATAAACGTTAACATGCCCATGAGCTGCTGTTGGTCTCTGCGCTTTATGAAAATGTCAGCTGTCAGTGATGCAGTGCAAGAAAGCAGACATTAGAGAAGAAGATCCAGGCGTGGCGCGATCCACAGACGCAGAAGGATTCACTTTCTTTTTAATCTTATCAAATCTCCCGGACAGTGGTAGGGATTTAGAAGTTCTCTAAAAATGTAATGATTAGTCTTAGCTTTAAGCAGGTCCTCCGGGAAGCAGGATGCTAAATTAGGTGACAAGTGGGGAGTGATGTGGGAGACAATTTAGCAGCCATTTAAGAAACTTTTTGGTGACAGGAGCTATGTTGTGATGTGTCGTAATGCCTGAATCTTTTTCATGCCCTCTTACTTGAATCAACTCTTCAAGTATTTTAATATTCTGTCCCATGAGTTTGTGATACTAAAACTTCTGACATCTTTTTCATCATTCATGATTGTTATTGAATATTCTGCAGGTTCAGGCCTTCGGGCTGTCCCAATCTGCCCCTAGTTACCGTATTGGCTAGTTATGCTGCAGGACTTAAAGCACTGATGTTTGCAGACAACACTCGGGCGCTGCTTTCTGCTAATGCAGCAATCTGCCCCATGCTGATTATCCCGTTATCCAGCAGTAGAGCACACACATAAACCACCACACACAAACAAACACACACAGCACTCAATACAGGGAACGCCTTGGGATTTTTTTTTTAAATGACAAAAAGAATGCAGAAGTAATGACTGGATTTTTAAATGACTGCAATGCTGCGCCAAGGAAAGCCCATAGGTACACTGGAATGTTCTTACTTTTAAATTGAACAAACACTGAGGAAAGTACAAGAAAACTGCAGTCACAAAGTCCTTATTGCTCTTATTTATTTAGAAAACAAAGAACAAAGTCTTTTCTTTTAGATTGTGGTGACTAACAAATATATAATGACCTATGTCGATGTAATGAAAGACTGGCATAGAGTGCTATTTAAAATTTTTGTCAACAGATCTGGATTTGGTCCATCACTAAAAAAGCTGTTACAATCATGAACACATGACAACATAGTGGAAAGTTTGTCGAGATGAATTGATCTTACATGTTACATTACATCTATGTGGATGCACTCATCAGAAATCATAATGCTTGACATTTTAAGAAGGAGAAACAGCTTCAGTCCTCTTACCTTCAGTCTGAGGACAGTCTGAACAAAGAATATTTCAGTTCAACATTAAAAAATATGTTGCTTATTAGTCTGTGCCGTTACACATAGATGTTGACAGCAGGCAAACTATGACATAGTAATTATCACTGGGCAGAGAAGCAGCCATTGTCATTTATTGCCTTTTAGAAAAACAACGTTAATGCAGAAAAGCTGCTCTCGAGCCTCTTGCATGGTTTTAAATCAGCATCCAGCACTGCAGATTCTCATACTGACACTGACCAAGAGTTAGTCATATATCCTCTATCTTTTAAACAAATATTTGCACACAGACGAGGTGTGTCGACCACAGATCTCCGTCCCTGTGTGCAGAATGCGTCAAATCTTCCTGTGGTGCAGAGAACCATCAATATCATTCATTCAGCCATATCGACTGCTGTCAAACCACCAGTGAGCCCGTACACATCAGGCTCACCGCAAAGGAGCAGATGGTGACAGATGTCTTAATGTGAATGACACACAGGACCAGATTTTAACTTCTGAAAGTCCAAAGATGCGGGGGAGCTTTATTCTGCTGGATTTTTAACCACGATGGAAGTCAGCGTAGCGTGCACACTCACAGCTGCTCTGAGCACAGATGACTGTGAGTCTTTGCCATTTTGCACAAGTCATACACATGGCTGACTCTTCCTCTTTGTGTCTGTGTCCTCGTGCCTGTCTTTCTCGCACAAAAAAACCCCACACACAGGTATGCATTCGCAGGTGGAGCAGCGATAGTCCTGCAGCAAGACACTGCTCTATTTTAAGTGTGTTTCATGCTAACGCATGTTCCCCTGGTGTACCTCTTACCTTCACCTGTCTTTCCCTTGGCTTTAACAACTTGTCTCCTCTTTCACATCATTCAAACAAATGTATTTTTTTGACTTGTCGGATATTTCTAACAACTGTAGGCTATTTTTTCCCTACATACTGGGTGTCTATACAGCCATCCTCTGCAGGTTGCTGTGGTTACTGGTCACTGAAGGTCGGTAGGCATTTTGAGCCCTCATTAAAAGATAAAGTATGGAGTCTCACTTTATAGCAAACAAGATAGGATGCACGTGCATATTTAAAATGCACCGAAGTCCCATTACTTTGGCTATTGTCCTACGTAGCTGCCCTTCACTTCAGGGCCAGCTCCCATCTATCTCTATCCCTTTACTTGCCGTCTGTGGCCCCCTCTTGTGCTTGGATACAAGAGTGTGCTAAGCAACTGCCTATTCCACACAGGGAGCATTCACATCCACAGCTGTGGCATAAATACCAGGGAGCTCAATGATGTGCAGGCTTTCCTTGCTCATTAGAAAGAGCTGACACTGCAGCCCTAAAGCCAGAGTCCTCCTCCGCAGTGCCCATACTGGATCGACACCATGAAAATAACAGAACAGCTGTACTGCTCTCTAGATCCACTGGTCCCTGGACACAGCTTTCTATAACTGCAGCAAAGCACTAATGATGCTCAATGGGAAGTCCTTGCAGTTTTTAGCAAATGCCATCTCCTCGAGAGAGCAGCTCCCTATAGTTGAGGCAACTCGTTCTTTTGTATGTGAGCTCTTTAAATAGATACACATCTAAAAGCTTTGCAACTGTGACAGTTGTTGCCCCCTAATATGGTGCATGGTTCTTTCCTCACTTGGGAGTCAACAGAAGGAGGTTATTTATACACCAATATACTATTCAGTAGCTTTGCAACAAAGATATTTTGGTATGTTCGATAAAAGCTAATTAACACTAGGGGAAATATATGCTAACATGTGAGACTGATTCTTAAATCAGTGGGGGTCTATCGTAGCTGTTGTCATTCAGTTCCATTTCAGTCCAGCAGTGAAAATGAGTGTGAAATCACCTTTATCTTATGATTAGTGACCTGATGTGCACATGCTATCTAGAGCACAGCTCCATCATCCCAGGGTATTATTTATCACGGCAGCTGCATACAAGTACACAAATACGCGTGCACACACACACATGCAAAGTGAATGTAGTGTCACTGTCCCTTTAATTTTCAGAAACAAAAATCAAAAACACTACTGTCAACAACAGCTATTCACCATTAACTTTATACTGACCCAGTCATACAGTCATACCCACATATAATGTTCCTTTGTGCATTTGCTGCTCATTAACTGATGCTGTCTTTCTCCTGTTTCACCACCTCCCCTTCCTGCCCTCTCCTTCTGTCTCTGCAGGATCCTGCTGACAGTGGTGGTGATTTTCCGTATCTTAATAGTTGGCATAGTGGGGGAGAAGGTGTATGAGGACGAACAAATCATGTTCATTTGTAACACCATGCAGCCCGGCTGTAACCAGGCATGTTATGACAAGGCGTTCCCGATCTCGCACATCCGCTACTGGGTTTTTCAGATCATCCTGGTGTGCACGCCAAGCCTGTGCTTCATCACCTATTCTGTCCATCAGTCAGCCAAAGCACGTGATCGAAGCTACTCTCTCCTGCATCCTTACATGGATCACCATGGTCATGGCCACCACGGTCGCCATCATGACCACCACTCTCGTAAGCTTCATGCCCGAAACATCAACGGCATCCTGGTGCACCCTGACAGTGGTAAGGATGATCATGACTGCTTGGAAGTCAAGGAGATCCCTAATGGACCCCGGGGACTCCCTCCAACTCACAAGAGCTCTAAAGTGCGACGGCAAGAAGGCATCTCCCGTTTCTACGTCATCCAGGTTGTGTTCCGCAATGCGCTCGAGATCGGCTTCTTGGCGGGCCAGTATTTCCTGTATGGCTTCAACGTGCCGGGGATGTTTGAGTGTGATCGCTACCCATGTGTGAAGGAGGTGGAGTGTTACGTGTCCCGTCCCACAGAAAAGACTGTGTTTTTGGTCTTTATGTTTGCAGTTAGTGGCATATGTGTGCTACTTAACCTGGCAGAGCTCAACCACCTTGGCTGGAGGAAGATAAAAACGGCCATCAGAGGAGTGCAGGCCCGGAGGAAGTCCATCTGTGAAGTGCGCAAGAAGGATGTTTCACACATGTCCCAAGCCCCAAACCTGGGCAGGACCCAGTCTAGTGAGTCAGCCTACGTCTGACAGAGGCTTCTCTGCCTGGGGGCTCAAAGACCTTTTAAATATTGGAGAAGAGCTTTTCCCTGGCCGCAGACCACCCATCAGTAGGCACAAAACTCACAACTGCATTATTATTCAGGAGCACAGATAGACTCTGTGTAGTCACGATGAAGCATTACTTCACCAAGTAGAGTTTTTGACACTTTGAAACTAAAAAGGTAACTGTGTTGCTGTAACATTGAGAGCTCTGCTCTGCCTAGGTGACACTAGGTGCCTTCACAGAACCCAACTGACAAAACTGAGCAATTACAAATAATATTAATAGACTGTAGGTTTAAAGGTTGTGTGAGGTTGAATTATCTGAAGTTCTTCATTATTTGCCTTTGCTGTAGCTTAGAAATCCTCTCATTTTCCAATTATGTGTGCATATGCAAGAGCTTAAGCGCGTGCATGCATACGCATGTGTGTGGGGGGAAATAAAAAAGCCAATCTCTGACTCAAGTCAGGAAAATTGAATGCTAAACTAATCTGAGCTACTGAGAGAAAAATAATGTCCACGCTGATAAAACCACACAGTGGACAAACAAGCACCTTTCGAACAACACAAAAATGATCAGCACTAAAATGTTTAGTAAACTGGAACACATTGTTTATTGTATCAGACTCTTTTCCTAAAATTTCTCACAAATCTTCATATTCTTCACTGCATTAGGTGCCAAAAAGACTGCAGACTCACATCACCTGAGAGCTTTTGCTCAAAATGAGACACAGGGTGCACTGAAGATGAGTTAGATTACTTTCCAACACTGTGTCAATGCACCACAATGCTCCCAGTGCCTGCAAGGCACTGTTTATGTTCACAAAAAAAGAAAAGAAAAAAAAAATCAAGAAAAGTGTGCCAGTGTTTGCACTTTGGCTTGTAAAATGTTATTGCTGTTGAAAGCTTATGAATGGAATTACACACTTTAAACAGGAAAAGTATTGTAGTCACAAATATTTTAACATGTAACCTCAAGCCTTTTTTTCACAAGCTGATTTGGTGCCATATTTCAAAGTTACTGTACATAGATGAAATGTTATAATTACACTTAGTGTTTTCACTATGCGGTAGATATAGGCTTTCCTTGGGTGGGGGAATAGGGGCTTGGTTGGTTATGAAAATTAATCATAGATTGCCAGCTTTAATGAGATGTATTAATAATGTGCTCTTTGTAATGCCTTTACCCTCTGATGGAGACTGTATGTTCCAAGAAGTGACTTCCCTCTATGGACTCTGAAAAAGGCATGTAACTGAAGCATTATTAGAGTGGATAGATTATGAGATGTAACTTTAAAAAAGAGACTGTTTAATTTATTTGCATCCTGCTCCTGTGAAATACTCAGCATGCATGAAGATGAAAACTATAAAGAGATATGAGCATAGAATCTCGTTATGGGAATAATGAAAGCAAATACCTGAAAGGCGCCACAACTGCAGCAATAACAATATTAATAATAATATATAGTATGTGACAAAAAATATGTGAATAAATCATTATGCAGTGATTTTGGCTGTGCTTTGTTTAACAAAGATGTGATAATTACTATGCACTGTTGGCTTTCCACTTTTGTTGTGAGGTGTTAGCTGATAGATAGCAGTCACACAGATACACAAGCCAAAAGAAATTTCACTACAACACTACATCAGCATCTGTAAACCTCTACTGCTATTACTATTGCTAATGCAGTTCAGTGTAGGTTCAAGCTTAAAGAATGGTGAGTTTCAAAAGTCTTCATTTAAAATATATAGACAAAAGTACAGGGCTGGCTACATGTTACACCTACAGGAGCTGCTCGGTCATGGAAACCTGTACCACGAAGCACCCGGTGCACAATTTTTTTGCTGATGTTAATGCCAGAGCAGGTTTCTCTGCAGTTACTGAGTCAGCAGAGCATTGGCGACTTTTATGGACTATACACTTCAGCAGTCTCTGACTCCAGTCCCCAGTCTCAGACCGAAACTACTTTGTGGGTAAGTTACTATGGTTACTATACACTTTGCAATAATACCACTTACAGCTTATCATGAAATATCTAGAAGGGATGAAATTTGATTTCTTGTGACTAGATGTTTAAACGCCACTGTTCTTGCTAGCTGTCGTCATAAATACTAGCTGGTTAAATGTGTTATTCTTATTTTATAAATGTACAGTACAGAGATGTTACACGAGCCACCAACACCCAGGGCTACATCCCTGACAGACAACCACAGTCTCATGCTCTCCCTCTCTTGCACTGTTTATGAATGGATGTAATAAACTAGCACATGTGGAAAGTAACCATGATACTACTGCTGCTAGCACTGTTAAGGACAGCCAGACTCTGCAAGCTAGTCTGCAATGTGTGTTTGCAGTGTTATACACGTCACAAAATGCTATGCAGTTCAGCAACATTTAGAATATGATTTGACTAACGGAAATGTGATTAAGGGTTTTATATAGGTCCTAAAATATACATAAAGTATTGATTTGGTTTATGTTTAACTCTGTCCATTTAAAGCATGCTCAGTGTAAACTTTTTTTTTTTTTAGGATTTTCTGTCTTTTAGACTAGTTGACTAGTCTATTTCTTTTTCCTGTTTAAACAAGTAGAAAATCAATTGTCAGAAACATCACCAGTATCAATGGCAGCATCCTATTACAATATTACAAGCTCTTCAGAATGACCCAAGTGTTGGTAAAGGCTAACTGCATGGCTAGGTGCTTGATTTTTGTACACCCATAGCAAGGGACTGAAAATACCAGAATTCAAAGGTTAAGAGGTGTGGCCCTATACTTCTGTCCATAAAGTGCACTCTAAGTGAACCTAAACAAAAACTGCATTAGCGGTATAGTTAAATGAAAACAGAAACTTGTGTAGAAGAAGCAGCTGTCTGTGGTGGTTGAAGGTGACTTTCCAGAGGGAGCTGCCTCTATATCCGTTGCTGTTGCTGCTGGCTGGATGTCTAAAATAAAAATGTTAAATAGCGTAATATGACTTGTTGTGCTGCAAAATGGCTAATACAGAAAGCTATTATTATTTGTCATGTATCTGAAATTAGATAAAAATGCAAAACCCATCCAAATGTCTTTTATCAAATACATTGTAAGAAGTTGCCAAAAAATAACCTTGTTAGCATCAATTCCAGTGATTCAGCCTTCAGACTTCCTTTGAAGGTAAACCCTCCTATTAAGTCCTTTTTTAAAAAAAAATTATCATTAACATTATTTATGTGTTGAAACCACAGATATCAAAAGATTTTATTGACATATAACCTTTCTCATACTGAGGCTACGACTGCTAGCATAATCACAAGACGCTAACATTAGCATGACTATCACAGCAGCTAGACATTTAGCGACTTCTTCTTCAATAAATCAACTAAACTTTCACACATAAAATTACCCAAAATAGTGGTGCTTTAAAAAAAAAAGGTAAGACATAGGTCATAGGATATTATGTCAATAATAAGTCTAAAAAGGCTACTAATAAAATAAAGGTTTTGAAGAAGTAATTTAGTAAGTTAGTAAGTTCCATTTCTAGCTGCACACATGACATTGCGATACAACATTAAATGTACTGTAGCTTCATGCTGTGTGGATTACATAAGTGCTGTATATCCATTATGTTGTGCTTTCAGTTGCGTAGACTCAAAACCTGCTTTAACATTTATTATTCAGCACAAGGAAATGATACGTTTGAGAGATACATCAGGGCACTCTCTGGGTTTCTGTTGATAAATAATAGATATTTAATCTGTTCACTTGCACAATATAAGACTCCTGAGTGAAGAAAATTTACCACATAACAAAGTGAGAACTTCCCATTGTGGTTTTTCTCTTTCACTCTCACTGATTCCACATTTTGATGCTAAAAAATATCATTTCAAGATTTTTCTCATAGTCCTGCTTTTGTGTTCTAGGATTGTCATGACTCATCGTTAAGGTACTGGATAGGATGTGATCATTTCAATAATGACCATGGTTACTGAGGGAGAGAAAAGCGAGGTGGTGGTGCTGGGACGGAGGGGGCAGTAAACCTTTTAGTGTTATTAAAGCTTCAGTCAGTGCAGACAGCATGTGGCTACATCCTGGGAAATACTAGAAGAGAGACAAGGGGGATGGAGAGGAATGATAATAAAGCTGATTGTCTGATAGGACGTAAAGTAATGAAACTTGTGGTTATTCATTCACTTAAAGGTCACAGTGTGTCTTTATTGACATGTGGATAGCTGTGATTGACTCTCCATTGTGACCAATATACCTCTGTATCAACAAACACCCAACACTCACAGGCACACGCATATGCACAGTCCATAATAAATATCTAAACAAAGGCCTTGCTGAGGATGTAACCAGACTGGTTGCTGTGGTGACACGAGGGCAGTAACGATGTTAAACACCACAGAGACTGCAGCAGTGAAGGGCAGAAACAGCACTGCACCGCATCTCCTGCAGTCGCCCCACAGTAGCACGTCAATACTTAAGACTCATGATGAAAAGGTAAAAACACATTGTGCTGTGTTTCATTCTGCAGCATTGCAGCAGCAGCACACAAGCATAAGCTAAATAACAGGTAAGGCACCTAAGACCTTCCTAATTAAAGTGATATGTAAAGAACATAAACTTACCATGTGAACCTTTAAGAATCTATGTTTAATTTATGATACGCTCTACTTAATAAAAACTAAGAATATTACAATATTTCGTATTTCACGTTCTCTTATCATTGGTGTAAAACAAAGCTGTCACTCAATGCCCCCATATTGTACCAGCACATTTACACTATCACTGCAGTCCATTTAGTAGAGCACAACTGCATACACTCAAGGAGTTCATCAATTGTGACCCATGCATTAAAGCATGCATTAACAGCACAGGCTGCACTTTAAGTTAACTTTGAATGTTATTTCAAATTTATAGTTTATAGTTAACTATTAGCAAAACAGTGAAATGAGAATTATTAAGTTGATTGATAATTTGTTTATAAACCAATGAATATTATAAATGCCCATTTTACTTAAATATAAAACTCACTATAAAATGTAAATACAATGAAAGTGTCACAGTTTGTTTGGTGTAGGACTCAATCGCAGGACTCAGAACTAGTGAAAAGTGAAAGGTTTATTTACAGTGTCGCACCAGGTGGAGATATATACATATACACAGTGAATGGGGAAACACGGGGCTCCAGGGAATCCAAGGGTGGAGGGGGAAAAGGTCCAGGGCAGGGACACTCTCACAATCCTCTTCACTGCGTCCGTGACTCAGAAACTCAAGCAGTCCAATCCAATATGCTCACTCACGCTCGCTCATATCCACTGGGGTCCAAAAGGCGGGGAAGACAGGCTGAGGGTCCAGGAAATCTGTACAAAGAGGAGAAGGTCATTAGGGGAGAGCACTAAGAAACCACAAGGAAATACTCGAGAAGCCGGGCTACACTAACACTAATTAGTACAGCGATCCAGCGAAGAAGCAGAGCCTCCTGCCGTCTTAAGTAGTCTGAGGAGAATAATCACACACGATGAAAAGCCAGTGTATGATTACGTGGATGAGCAACAGGTGAGCGTAGAAGGCGGGTTCAGAGGCGGGGAGCTTGGTCCAGCTCCGCCCTGGTGAGAGAGAGGTGAAGGCAAAACCACACAACACATCCTCCCGACCCCGAGAACAACGACAGAAAGACTGTGCAGTGCATTTGCACTTGGATGACTAATATAAAGGTGAAACTGCTACTATTGTAACCAGTGTATAAATACACATGTGTAGTGGCAACGGCATCAATTACAGGGCTGAATCTGAAGACCTCGGTGTGACATTTGAATTTATTGAATTTATTTTATTTTAAAGGAGCAGTGCATATTGATGTATATCTAGAATATGCCAGAATTGGCCAAAAGGCTATTTTTCATCTGCAATTAAAAAAATTAACACTCAATCAGACAGTGTACAACAATATAGCCCAGACAACAAATCCATAAAATTACAACATCAAAATCCACAGTACAATATAAAAATACACAACAACAGATAAATATAAAAACATACAGCATTAAAAATAACACATATTAGCATAAATATAAGTGTATATTCACCCACTGTTTACTTTGGCTTGGACTAACTGTTTGATTGTATTTAATTTGGGTGAAATAGAACATTAACAGTGCACCTTAAAAGCATTGATGCTTAATGCTGTCTGGTCTGTAAAAATAGGAAGGGGCGGGGGGGCATCTTTATAAGAAGCATCGATATGTGAAGAGCCGGGAGGGAAATTTGTCTTGTTACTGCTGTTCTGATGTTCATCACGCTGATGACATAGGACACCTTGTGAGAAGCTCAGATGCCAGCAGCAAAGTCATAACACAGTGCGAAAATTAATACGAGTGCCAATTAGAATGTAATTATTGTTGTTTATTATCAGCTGGGACAAATGAAATATTAAAATATAATAACCAGTTCAATTAAACTCTATAAGGAAATTACTTTTTACTACACAGGCTAACAAGAGAATAACAGCACTTAAACTTTAATAATCTTTAGTAAACATTATTACTGGAATAACAATTTCATCTTTTTCTTTTTCTTCTGTCAGATGTTTCTTTTTGGGGTCACCACAGCAGCTCATTTGCTTCTGTCACGCCATATCCCCACCATATTAATATATATATATAGTTAACTGTCCCTTCTCTGCACATGTCCAACTATTCAACCTTGCCTCTCTAACTTTGTTTCCAATTGAAATGACAATTTATTAAACTTTAATTAACTATGAACACAAAGTTTATTATTCATGATCATTATAAATTGTTACCTCTTTAAAGAAAACAAACTCATGCCAGAATGCAAATGCAAAATAGACAAAAAGAAAAAAAGAAAAAAAAATGTGACCAAATGTTCACATACCCAGACTGATCCGTTTGTGTGTGGTTGAATTTGTATGTATTGAATTTACACAGTGCTCTATGAAACACTGTGTTTGTTGGCAGAAGCTGAAGAGAGTAAAGGTGTTAAACCTATCCTACTGACAGTAACTTCTTTTTAGCTTTAGCTTAATTAAAAAAAACAACAACAACAACAAAAAACACGAATGGTTTCATGGTGTTAGGCCTGCAACAGACTGGCGACCAGTCCAGGGTATACCCCGCCTCTCACCCTACCGTAGCTAGAAAAGGAAACGCAGAAGAGAATGGATGAATAGATGGAAAATATCAGTAAAACATAATAAATATTAATACAGTTGAATGAAAAATGAACAAACCAACACTGCCTGGCAATAAAATACTGAGTACGACCAGTTTGCAGCGGTGATCGAGGTGCATTCCACACGTTAACACACTCTTCAGCATCTTCACCCTGATCCACTGGGAGAAGCTGAGCTCCTTGACTTCAGTCACTCACTCTGCACACTGCTGCCCTGCAGTATTATGACTCAGATGATGTGTTTCTTATGCTTTCTAGACACGCCACCACTCATCAGTTTCACTTTTACTCATATCTGTTTCAGATTAGGCTAGCCTGTTGTGTTTTCCAGCTCAAATGTGAGGTGTTCATGGCATATACTTCAGCATTCTTTTGATTATCAGTAGACGTTAAACCTCTTGGCACGTGGCTTTTTAGTGGGTACACCATCTGCACCATCTGTATCACTTCTTTATTTGTCTTTGTTTATTTCAGCAAAACCAGATATGACCTCTGTAGGTATCTTACCTTCTCCTGACTCCTCTGTAGATTTTACTGTAAGCATATCATCAGATTATTGCTCTGTTTTTGTGACCACACAGATCTCTGTGTGAGTCTCTCAGTGTGATCTCTGGAGAATCCCAACAGGTGTAGCAATGTTTCTGATCATGTCACAGCTGCCCCGAGCCTTTAATTGACCTCACCAACACTGTAAACGGATCTAATTTAGAAATTTTTTCCTCATCTGTGTAATCAGACTGATCCTTTCACAGAAATCCATCAGCGTCTTCTCATCAAATGCCCTTCTGGTCTGTGACCTACTCTCCACAGCTGATCCGTTGTTATAGTAGTGATAAGGCAGCAGTGAGATGGGAAATCATTTCATTATGCCTCTCCTGTGTTCCTTTGAGATTTCCCTCACTGCCCACTCACTAATTCATAAAGATGAAATTAGAGTTGGCTTATTCTTCTCTGGAGCCTGCTCCTTGTCTAGTCTCCTGTCTTGGATCATCAATTTGTGTCACTCTCTATTCTGCTCTCTGCAAGTGACTCGGTCGCCTTTTGAGATATCCCTGTTTGGCACAGTGTCTCTCCTCATCCTCTCTCTCTGTCTCCATCTGGACCTTCTCCACCTGACTCATTCTTATTTTATTTTTTCCCCCCACATCTTTATTCTACCCTTCCGCTTTATCTTTGACCGTCTCCGTCTTTACTTCTGGAAACCTGCTCTGGCTTTTCCACCTGGAACTCACAAAGAATCCATATTAATTCCATTTGTTACTTTTTCACTCCGTGTTCCTTTCCCTGTTTGTTTATATCTGTCAAAGCTGCTGAGCTTCAAATCCAGTCTGTGCCCATCATCTCCCCTCTCCTAAACGGTCTTAGACTCTGTCTTCTTCCCTTTTCTTCCACCACAAAGGATTTTCTGATCCCATTTTAGAAAGACTGCTGACAAAAACTGGGAACTCCGACAGTTCGCTGTTTTTCTTTTTTGCTTTTATAAGTCATATGTCACTGCCCAAAATATGTAACACACAACATATATATACTGTCTGACTAATATAGTTAAAGCTGGTTTTAATTTCCAGCTTTCTCAGCCCAGTCATGACTGTTCTGATATCTTAGTGGATGAACTCATCTTTGAGAACTTGGACAGATTTGGGGTATGTCTCAGAAGTACCCTCAATAACACAACTTTGCGATCTGCTAAAATTGGACTGTGCAGCTCTTCCGGCAATTTTAATAAGTGGAAGCAATTTTTTTTCTTTTACACAGACCAAGCTGTGTTCATGACAAGGGAGAGTTGTGCTTTCTTCCTTTTCCAGATTTATGTTTTAATGGCCTCTTTAGGGTGTTGTAAAAAGGAAATAAAGCCTTTGCAAAACTGAATATGGCGATGATATTGTCAACAAATTTATCAGCCCCAAATGCATTTGTTAAAAGTGAATTTCTCTATCAGCGTACAACTGAAAAGGTAAAACACTTGAACATCCTGTGATGGCCCTCTTGCCCAGACAGGGCTGGCTTCAGTGCAGCTGAGACCAACTGGCCAGTCTCCCTGGAGCATTTAAGATCTGGCTGTCTCAGTTTTTTCTCTCTCTCTCTCTCTATATATATATATATATTTACTCAGCACCATGTTATGTTTAGTTGGCTTTAGACTGCACAACACCACACACCTAACATCTGATTACTCATCCAGCTGCTGACACACGAACAGAGCTTATAAAGTCAATCATGTTTTTGTTATTTGGTGAATAAAATGGTAAATTTTTGATCAATTTGTGTCTCTCCCAGTATTTGTCATGGCTCTTGAGTCCGACCATGACAAATGTTGCATGAAGAATAACACTGGCCAAAATTATAAAAAAAGTTTTTGTAGGGACCATGAATTGTGACAAATCATCTGCCATTTGATGCTATTCTTATTTTTCTAATTATGCATGGCTTCAAGACTCGCTTCAGCAGAAACCTGGAAATATAAAATTAGTGAAAAAATGCTTTTAACTAGTTACAATTTAATAGGTGTTGAAGTTATGACAGGCAATCCCAGTCTGATCACATTATCAGTATGGCATTCTGTTTCAAGTGGTCCTTTCTCCTGAGAAATAGATTTTTTTTCAATACAAAAGATTAAGGATCCAAAAACACGACACAGTATCAGACAGGTAGGGCAAAACAGAGTAAAAGATGCTTTATAAATCTGGCACAATAATAGTTCAATTTCAAAAGCATATATTCCAAGGGCTGAGATGTCACAAAAAACAAAAGGAAAAAACTGTCAAAAACCATGGGGGCTAAAGACAAGAATCAGACTGACATCAGACAAATGCATAACAAACTAATTAACTGATTAAAAGAATATTAACCAGGGCATGTAAAGCAATCATAACATAGGTTTAAAAAAAAAAATACAGGCAGTGTGAGATAGCTTGACCAAAGTGGCTGAAGAAGGGCAGGAGACAGATGCTGTCCAGTGTAGCAAGTGATTTATTAATAACCATTGTGACCAAAAAATATTTACAAAAATCAAAAACTCAATAATTCCAAAATTAACTTAGTAGAAACAAACATAACTAAACTTAAACCAACAAACATTAACATCAAGCATACTCATCTACACTGGTCTGGTCCTCTCCCCTTGAACACCCGAGATCCTCTGGTTAAATACCCCAGCTGTCCAACCAATCTTCCCCTCTGGAATATTCCACTCAATT
>VVHJ01035521.1:19734-31036 GCA_015107715.1 Tylochromis polylepis
GGTTTGGGGTGTGTGGGGGGGGGGGGGGGGGTATTTCATCTACAAATATAAGAATACAATAATCAAATCTAAACTAACACCAAGTTTAGGTGAACACGGCCAGCAGTTTAGACATGCACCACCCCCTGTAGAGAGCCAGACACTCACACAGATAGCCTAGTTAACATCACATTTGACCTTTGGACTTATTGTCTAGCTAGGTAGCCAAGAGAAAGTTTCCTTAGACTTAAACATCGCAGTTTTGGTGATGAATAGATGGTACCCAGAATAGTAACAATACAGTTTGGGGTAGGTAGGTTAGAAATGGCTTTAGGTTGGGCATTTGGATAATGCTTTATGTCAATACAATGTCTCAGTAAACTACATGAACAAGTGTGACTGTGTGATTTATTGTAGCACTCCCACTGTGACTCTACATCAGTAACTACACAGCCCACAGTGCTAATTAAACTTCTTTCCCAAGAGAGAAATTTAGACAGTTTGTGCAATTTTGAGCACACTGTTAAAAAACAGTTACCATGAATTACTCAGTATCAAATCTGATATACTCCTAATTCAATAAAATAAACATCAGTTGATTCAAGAAATGTAACCAATACATTAACACACCAATTACAACAACTATTTGATGACAAGTGCTCACCAGAGCATCAAAGAACTAAAGCACTATCACTACATTTGACCCTGCAGCTGACTGCCATCTTGGTCAGCAACAAGATGCCAAATCTATTCTGGATATTGTGTTCAGAGGCTGTGAGTGGGTGGCTGCTTTGCACAGGAGAGCACAGAACAGTATCAGCTAATTTCTGAGAATTCAAATGGACAAGGCTGTGTGCATGTGTGTGCCCCATCTTCCACCTCCCCCTTTCAGACTTTAACCTCATTTACAGCGGGACAAGGACTAAACACCGTTGTGATCTCATGATCTTCAGCATATTTCATTTCCTCTCCAGTGCTTGCTAAGATCTTCCTGCTAATTAGTCAGAAATGCCTCAGAATGCTCCTGAAAGCAGCGTCTGAACAGCCAGGCACTAAGACCATGAAGAGGCTCTGGCTCACACTGTTGTCACAACACCGCCACTACTGCCCTCTGCACTCGCACACACACATACTCAGCCATAATCCTATATTCTGTGTTTTTATTTTCGCATGGCACAGGAACACCTCTGAATGAATGGATGCACGAATGAACAGAGACACCAAATAGATCTCTTTTTACATGAGTGTGTCGGTTTCTGCCTGCTTTACTATTAGCAGCTGAGCATTCCTAATCAGGACTGGGACTGTGCCTGCAGAAAGCCCGGTGACCACACACACATACACACACAGAAGCAGAAAGACAGGCACGCACACTGAGGCTGTCATGTGTTAGTGTGTCAGCCAGTCTTGCATAGCCAGAAAAACGTGACTAGATAGGGAGCAGATTCAGCATCCTAGTACATGTCTATGTGTTAGTTTGTGTGTGCGTGTGAGTCTGAGTGTGTGCGTGTGTGTGTGTACGTGCGCACGCCAGAGTAAAGCCAGGCATTAGTCACGCTTGGTGAGATATGAAAGAGCAGGGGATCCTCTGCCGTAAGGAACTTCTCGCACACACACACGTGCCTTCATCCTTCTCTCTTTTCTCCTATCCCTTCATGCTCCCTCATCTCCCACATCTCATTCACTCTCTAATAGTTCACTGGAATCAAGCATAAAGCAATTATTTCTTGAGAAAAGGTGATGACCACATGACACAAGACAGCAAGAGAACAAATGGTTAAACAAAATGTTACTCGATCAATAAATCAATGGCTACATTTGTCAAAGAAATTGCTTTTTCTCAGCTTATACAACAATTATGACAGCCTACAAATGATTTTCTGTGCACACAATATTGATACATTTTCAGTCTCTGATTAAAATTTAATTATTATGAACAACATGGATATTATGCAAAAATTATACTATTAAAAGCGTTGATGGCATTAAGCACGCAGCTGAAAAGGTAAAGAACATTAGCTGTTGTTTAGGCACTAATGTCTGTTAAATCTAAAATATGTAATCTAAGAATTAAAATATGTTTACAGAAGACTTCCCTTATGTGACTTCACAGTGACTTCAGCGAGTGAATTGTCTCCAGCAAAAACACAGGCCTTAAAAGAAAGAGAGGAACACATTCATCTATTTTGAATGTGTTCAAATGTCTGACCTAGTTAAGGTGACTTTGATTTATCTTCTCAGGCACTTAAATAACTTCCAAAATGGACACATTGTTCGCAAGGTAAAAGTGCCGATAGTTCACCCTCATGTATTTAAAATATACTCTCCCCTGCTTTTAGCTAGCTTAAGTTAGCTTGAGATGGCCTGCAATAACCAGTCACTGGTCACATGCAACTATAAGGTATTTTGAGATGCTTTTTGAAAGGTAGGAAGTGGTGCAAATGGAAGCAGACACACTGTAAGTGGGCCAGGCTGCTGACTAAGCTAAAGGCTAGCCCAACCAGATCAGCTGTTCCCCTGCTTTTTTCAGCCAACTTTTGGTCAGGGCACAAAAAAAAAATTGACTTTCTCACGGAAGAAGTGAGTATACAAAAAATTAGACACTGTCCTGCTTTCATCTTACCAAAACCTGACCCATAAGAACTTGAAAGAGCCTGCTTTACTAACTTGACAGAGAGTCCAGATGAGGAAAGGCTGGACTATAGTTGCTCTCTATAATATATATAATTGCTCTCTAATTATTCAGTGGCGAAAGAATATACTACAGTAAAATGAGTCATCAGTTGACCACTATGTTTTCTGTTGTAGCAGGTCTTTAATGTTTGGCTGACTAGCTAGTTTCTATGATTCCATTTCTAAGACTGATTTCTACTCTATCGTGTACACTGGAATTATTTATTGTTCATCGCTGTTCGCGGCTTTTAGTAAGTTAGGAAAGTGAATGGTACAGTCAAAACCATTGTAATGTAATGGTCTGTTGTATCCATCTGAAGCCCATGTAATATTAAGTTAAACTTAGAGCCCAACAAAATTTGTACATATAACCTGTAACTAGTGGCTATTTTGGAATGCTCAGCAAATTCCACATACTACTGTTTGTTATAGCATGACCAATAAATATCAGCAGGCTAATGTTATCGGCCAATATTAGCTATTTTCCGATTCATTGGAATCTGCATGAATAAATGAAAATTTCAACGTAAAGAAGAGTTCTGAGAAACACCCTCCAAACATGTTTTTTTGTGTTGACATTGCATAGTTTGACCACCAGAGGGCACTCTGCAGATGTGCCCTCTGGTGTTGGTAAGACATGTTTGGAATGTCACAAACGGAACAAACAGCTGATCTGACGAAAGTCAGGCAAAGCGTAAACAAGCGAATGAATAACTACACATGACAAATATTAGGGAAATCTGATTATGTTTCAAGATTTTGAAAGAAATACATATTTCAGAAAATATTAATTAAAATATGATTTTACATTTTACCAAATCACCAAATATCGGTATTGTCATTAAAAATACTAAATCATCTAATCTAATGCTTAATAACAAAACAAATATTTTCTGAATATCCATATCTACACAAGATTTACTTCATATTTCTAAACTTGAATTTGGTAAATTTGTAAGTAATGAGTGTTATTCTCTCTGCAGCGTTCATGACATATGCAAATACTGTGCATGGTCTCAGTATTTGGAAGCCTGCACCTGAAAGATGGAAGCTTTACAACTACACAATTTTTCTAAAATCTCAGAAACATCATACTAACCGTGCAACTTCTTTCTTATCCTCAGGATACACTCAGTTTTCACCCTCTCCAGATTTACTCCCAGAAGACAAAACTACAGCTCTTATTGCACCCACACTCGTGTCGGGCTCCCTCTCTAAAGCTCCAGTCTAACAGTTGTCTCCTGGCCTTCCTCTATCTAACAGGCTGTCATACTGAGGTGATCTAATAGGACAGAAGTGAAGTCCATACACTTTATTATGGCCCAACCGCTGAACTGTACAAAAGCAAGCAAAGCATGCACACACACAAATACTTTCAAAGACCAATGCTCATATTGCATCTTCTTAAATCGCAGTAGTGTACATCTCTTTGTAAAAATAAACTGCCTCAAAGTTTTTCACATTCAAATAACACCAAAAAAAAAAACTATTATGACTGATAATTTTCTTTCCCAGTGTCTCAAACCCCTTTCTCAAGATCAGATCTACTTTTCACTGTGCTATTTAGGCAAGTGTACAGACCCATTTATGAAGCCATTTTTGGGTTAGCTGCGTGTTTAATGACTATTCAAAGATGCAGCACAGTGTAGTAACACTTCCTCCACATCAAAGGCATTGCTCCTGAAGCGCTTGGGTGGAGCTTTAATATTTCATATGTTGATTTTCCACTCAACTGTTTCAGAGTACTTGGTAAGACTATGACTGCCAATTTTAGCCCAAGCTTATTCGTTTAGCACAGGTTAGTGTTATGTAACTAGCAACAAAGTATAATGGTGACGAATGTATTCATTTAATAATGGATTAGAAATGACCTCTGAAGCCTTTCACATTCAAAACGGAATGAACTAAAAAAATCGTAGCAATAGCTAGAATACGGCTCTACTGACACACAAAAGAAGGGACACATAACATTGTGTAAGTATTTTCAGCCTTGCAGGTGTTTGAGAATGTCCCAGCATGCACCATGGAAGATACAGGATGTTCCCTCGTGGTGCAAGAGGGTTATTATACTCTTAAGATGGGTTAAGGTATAACACTTAAAAACATATTGTGGTGGGGTGTGGTCTGCGGTGCCGTGCGGTGGAGATGGCTTCACCTGCGCGGCATCTGCAATCATGCCTCGCCGGCATAAAAAAGGGTCCTGACTGGCATGATGGGTTGTTGTTGGGTGTGTGTAGCTGGCAGCGGGGATGCTGCAGCCAAGAAGTCTGTAACAGCAACCGTGAGAGAAGTGTGTAAATAAAAGTATGTGGAACAGCATGTACGTGTCGTCGGGTCTGCCATGGTTATGTTACACAGATATACCAGTCCCACTGCTGGGTTCATGCCTCTATCCAGCTCTCGTCATGTAGTGGCTATCTCTGGGTATCTCCACTTGTGTGCCATCCTGAAGAAGTTGGACTGCCTGTGCAACATGAATGAGCTGCAGGTGCCATCTCAAGCTACCAGCAGTATGAAGGACACTAACAACAAAACAAAAAAATACTAGTAGGTATCGGTCAGGAGGACGAAAAAGAGAGCAGTAGTCTGTGTAGTCACCATATGCAAAACCATTCCCTTTTTGGAGCTTGTCTTGTTTTTGCCTCTCCAGTGCACCTGTTTTCAGTTAAATGTTCATCAAAGGAGTTGAAATTGATTCACAACGGCTTATATTTCCTAACTGGGTAGATATCCTCTCAGTTTAACTGACCTGGTGCTATACTGTGAGTTTCATGTGTTACTTGACATGAGTACAATTCTACAAACTCCACATTTTTTAAAGTTTTCTGACACGATAAAATCAGATTTCTCCATACTAGCTTTATTTACACTTATTTACACTCACCGGCAAAACATCCAAACTCCGCTGTGCTGTTCAGACGTCAGAGTCGAGCTTTAAAAACAGAATGCCGATCCTGCTTACAGATGAGCGTTGGAGGTGAATTTATTCAGAACTTGAGTTGCCTGTGGTCAGTGTTCTCTTCCAGATGAGCAGCCATTCACCGAGAATGTTTAGATTCTGCATGTTTATTTCACTCTCTTCAATCCACTTTCTCCGCACTGTGCAGCCAGTTTCCCCTGGGTGCCCGCTAGCTTCATCTGAAAGGAGATGAATGAGGGAGATTTTGTTTTCAACAAGGGCAATCCCCCGCTGACACATCTTTAAAAACTTTCACCTAAAACCCGTCATGAGGTGCCGGAGGCAGCATCTGTCATCTCTGCATCTGAGCTAACGGCGCTGAATCACAGGGACGTTTATGTTCTTCTCATCTCGCTGAGAGGCTTTTCTGTAATGTAAAGATTGTGCAGAGGACTGTGTGCATGTCACCGATGCTTTTTTCCAGATGCTCAAAGCTACAACTGTGGAGAAGGAAGGGGGGGGGGTTGGGGCCTTCTCCTCTTTGTGTTGCTTCGGAGAGGTGGAGGTGGAGTGGGTGGATGAGCTGTCATTCAAAAGTGGGGGCGATTCTAAATAGCTTATCTCCATCTTCCACGCTCTTTGAATTTTATCCCATCGTAGCAACTGCTCTGCGTTATATAATATCCAAAAAAGAGGCAGTTTTGATGAACTCACATGGGGAGAAGTTTGCGCAGTAAATGAAATAATACATGAAGGCAGCCGTGTGATTCATCTTACATGAAAAGCTGCAGTTTGGTTTTCTGGGTGAACGTGGTCAAGATTCTGATGGGGATTATAGTAATATAATATTAATCACTGTGTGGTTATTTAATGAAATTTAATCCATAAATCAATTTTAAAAAAGCCACGAAACAAGAGAAGCAGCTAAAATGAGAACAGATTGCTTTTGTTGGACATAAGACAGTTTAAGAAACGATGATTCTGGCTTCACTTTAGCAGCAGACATACAGCAGAGGAGTATTCCTTTTGTTTAAACACAATGAAGCGCCCTCATTTAATTAGGAAACGTGTATTTCGCTAAATGAAAATCCTACTAACGATATCAGTAGACTGATATCGTTATTAGGATTAGGTAAATTCAACAACAGCCTCCAAATGGACAGTTTGTCATTAGTTTCTTGGGACCTGTCATCAGCATTATAAAATGAAGCATGATGGAAGATGGCGTGCATGATGCATGGCAGATCGTGTCTTCAGGGAGGTGTTAATCAATGTGTGTCTTCTAATGGAGTCTGATGTGTGCAATCTCTCAAACTGTGCAGCTGTTTTTATATCCACTCACTTTCTTAGGTTTGACTGTTTAGCTGCTATTTGTAACATCGAAGCAGCTCAGTGCATTTAGTATGTAGTAGACATGGTCAAGATGACCTGCTGAATTTAAAGCGAGTGTCAGAATGGGGGACAGAGGTGATTTAAGAGACTTTGAACAAAGAATGGTCCAAAAAAAAAGGAAATTATCAAGTGAGCAGCAGTTCTCTTGGGTGAAAATGCCATGTTGTTGCCAGAGGTCAGAGGAGAAAGCACAGACTGCTTCGAGCTGACAGGAAGGTAACAGCAACTTAAAACCAAGATATGCAGACGACCGTCTCTGAACGCACAACACGTCAAACTGGAGGCAGACGGGCCACAGCAGCAGAAGACCACACCGGGTGCGAGGCAATGAGATTGCTAATGAGTTTGTACATTTCTGTACATTCCTCAAAATGTTGCCTGGTCTGACATTTGGAGGCTACAGTCAGAATTAGGCATAAACAAATTATACCACATTATCATTTACTTCCATTTAAATTCTCAGTCTGGTTTTTGTTCTTGTTGTTTTTTGTGTTTCTTTATTTATTTCTCGCTTTCCTTTTGCTTTTGTGCCCTCAAAATGATGTACAAAGTTGAATGTTAACTGCAAATATATGATGAGACCCTAAAAAAACCCTCTACAAACAAGTTTAGAAGAGTTGATGTACTCATCAGAAAGCTGCTTTTCTTTAGCTGAGTTGCTCAAGCCTTTGTAATGGACAGATGAGTGATATATTTCCCTTTATGGTCTTTAATTATTCAAGCAAAAGTAAAACACCATAACAAGATTGCACACAGCTGCATGACTAATGTGCAGAATCTGCACAGGCTGATTGAAACAGTGCCTATTTAAGCACTCGTGATTATAATGGTAACTCCTCGGGGTATGCTAAATGATGCTAACCCACTTATGCCATATAGATCTGACAAGCTGGCTATTTGTGGCCAGCGCGTTAGCAACACAGATCCAGAAGTGCCAACACATTTGTTGCATTATAAAGGATATGAATGTATTTGGTTATTCATTCTGGCCTTTTCTTTTGGCTGCAGTTTCAGAGTCAGTTTGGGATTTCATCAGTTGGTTTGATGTGTCATGTTATGTACATCAAGAAGAGCTTCCACATTACCATAACTTACATCAGAATTTAACTTGGGCTGCTTTTGCAGCTCCACTTTTTCATCTAGACCAGGTCTGTCAAACTCATTTTAGTCCATGAACCACATAATAGTTTGATTTGATAATGCATGTGGGCTGAACCAATAATGCAATTGCATAACTTTCCTTTCTTTGCAGACGGACAAGTTAACAATCATATTTTCACAACAATTTTCAAAACATATGGCCTAGAAGGCAGCATCGGCCCACCAAAGGCTCCAGTCTGGCCACTTGGAAGGCTTTGGACAATGTGAAGGAGGCCATTCATACGACCCCTAAATAAAAAAGTAATCGATAAACAATTAAATAACAGAACTAGCTACTCTAGTGATTTATGATTTTTACAGTGAGTTTACAGTAAAAACAAACAAAAACACAAAAAATGACATTTTGTCAATATTCCATTTGATAATTATAGGACAGTCTGCACAATGAGCTAACAGCAACTGTAATTTATTTCTTACAATTTAAGTCCAAAGCAACATTTCTTTATTATGTGGAAACACTGAGATGTATTGTTGAAATTGCATTTCTTTTTTTTTTTATATTAAAATATAGCACGCAATAAATGTGTAGTAAAACTTCTTTACACTGGCAGAAAGGGGAGTTTCACTTGACCGGCCTACTTCATTGCACAGTATAAAATGAGTTTGACAATCCTGGATTAGATGATTAGCTTTAATCCAGCTTGTTGAATCTTGTATAGACTACCCTTGATAATAAAATGATCAATAAAAGGTGGTATCTTAAAAGAAAAACAGCATATTAGATAGGCTCGATGACTAGACTTCTGGCCTGACATAAGGAAAGTCTTCATTTACTTAGCTTTTATTGTCTGGAGCCAATATGAAAGATGTTATTACTTTATACCATTGAGATTTGGATTTATGGTAACATTTCATTGAGGATTTAGCTCATGCTGCTCGACAGTCGACACTATAATCCGGCGATGACGAAAAGAGGTCGTAAAATACCTGACATGTAAACTAGCACAATGAATAGCTCTGTGAAGTGCAACAAGATTGATGACCCCGATGCAGTCTTTGTTTACCTACATTCAGATTGGCTGTAAATCAAGAAAAAAGCAGAGCGAAGGATGTGTCTTCTGAAGCTACCGGCACTGTGTTTCTTCTCCGAACTATGTGACAGTTTCCTCTTCTGACAGCCTCCCAAGACTTGGCTCTCTGGAGCACCACAGATCTGTCGACTTTTCTGACCTCCCAGCGCTTAATTACATTCTCCTGGTGTCCCCGGTGGATTCAGCCCCCCCCAATTAAACGACTGAAGTAAAAGCGAATAAAAGTTTGAGTTTTAAATTCAAGTCAATCTGGCTGTTAAAAAAACAAACTAAAAAAACTATTTTTAAAAAAGCAATTTACATGTTTCTTTGTTAATCTGCCAGCTGTGGAGAATCTTTAATGAGCAACGGTCCTTGCTGTTCTCATTCATCAGCACTCCCGTCATGTTCTCGTAGTGTGCTTCTGCAGTCTGTCAGTCTACATAAAAGCAGCAGACATTAGAGGACGTGTTTGTGTCCCGGTCCTGACCCGAAGAGATCTCAAACTTGTTTTCTAATAATTTGCCTGTGATTCCATTTTCACAGCACACACTCACATCCCCTGTTTGGTTGGGTTCATAATGTCCTGTGGGGCGAGATGGGGCGGGCTAAAACTGAAGCGCATGCCTCTTTGACTGACGCTGCAGGATCAAAGGCTCTCGAAAAAAAAAAAAAAAACATTGCCGAGGAATGTCCATATGGATTTTCACTGACCGCCTTAGGACGTCGTTTTCAGCACAGACATCCCACTCGAGCTTGCTTTGTTAAGGTTTCTGGCAGTCTTTCAAGTCTCTGCTCCCCAAATGAGCCCCACTAGGAGTTGAAATGTGCAGCCTTTAAACACTGTCCTGGTAGTTTCACTTAAAAAAAAAACACAAAAAAAAAACTACTAAAACCAAAGTTTATATTTTCCCCTCAAAGAGGCTTTGGGGAGATTGTTTTCCCCTCGTTTGCTTCATTTCATCCCCAGTTAACTGCGAGATAGTATTTCAGCAGCGAGGGACTGATATTGTCATGTCAACGTGATGAAACAATGGAGATTGTGCTGCAGATTGGCTCAGGAGTGGGTGGAAGAGATGAGGTTATGTCTTTAGCACGGCTGCTGCAATGAAGTCAATGATAATACCAGCAGTGAACACAATAGCAAGAAGCTCTGGGTCGTGTTGTACTAGCTGTGAGTGGGGGGTCCTCCTTGAAGAATTCATCCCTGTTTGTAGGAGCTGAGAATCTTTTGTGCAAACACTTTTGTTGAGCATAAAAGTGGATAAAAAAATAGAAAAATATGAGTGAAGATGTTGCCATAAAATATCAAAATGTACCACAGTTTCACGTCGAGGGCAGCAAGGACAGCCTTAAGGCCTTGACCCACTAGACCTGTAAAATGTGCGCGAATGATCTGTATGTTAAAAGTATTTTTTAGAGTCGCCTATTCTTAATGCAGCTGTTCACACATAATTTTGCTGGACAAATTTATTCATTTTTTATTGATTTATTGATTTATTTTTTAACTTTTTGGATCCGAAAATCCAAAACGCAGATCAGTATTGTATATCTAATGATGTGGAAATAGTAAAACACTACTATTTTACCTCAGGCACACAGCTAGACGCTGCTCTGGGTCAATCAGATCTCTGAAATGATTCCTCTGCCCCCGCAGATGTGGTCCCAGCTCTGCCAGCAAGAACTCAAACTGCCCCACTGACATCCTGAATATGTACAAAAGTTTTCAGGTTTTTGTAGTCAGTTTGTAGTCCGATTAGTATTCACCAAACACCTTTGAACAGGCTTTGGATGCATGCAGGTAAAGTGTCTTTAGAGCCAAAGGGAAACGGGATGTGAACATCTCTGACAAACATTTAGCTTTTTGTTAGCTTTTAAAATAATTTGCATTGATAAACAATGACAGATACCCAGATTTCTGCTTGCTATACTAGAAGCCCAAAAAAACTGGTGCTTGCCCCAAGAGCTCAGACTGGCTGATGGGGGGGTCCCACACTGATAATAGACTGGATAAAATGCTAAAGACAGTACAAAAAACTATATTGAACTAGCAGTCACAAAGCTAGTCAAAGTCAGTTGAAGACAAAAACAGAGATGTGAATCCTTAGCAAGAAGAAAGACATGAGCACTTTTGGCAATATTGATTCAAAATGAGCAAAAATGACCCCCCCCCCCCCTTTTTATAACC
>VVHJ01035521.1:31056-57830 GCA_015107715.1 Tylochromis polylepis
TTTATTAGCTGTATTTATGTGCAAAATCATAAAATCTAGCCAATGTTTTAGATGTGCACACTTTATTTTAAAAAAAAATTGGTATTCCCTAAAGAAGAAACCCAGGGTGTTTCAGTCTTCCATGTCACATTCATTGAGGTCTTCCTTGAGTTCACGCCACTCTCTGTGTGCATGTATGTGCTGGCATGACTGCTTACTGCTGGCCAGTTGTGAGCAAACTGCTGATTCAGGCACTGTGAAGCTCAGCTGGAGTTAAATAATCTGCCAGAAAAGTGAGGATTTGGCAGATCAGATATGTGTATTGGGAACATCACTTTTGTTGTTTCTTGTTTTTTCACTTTGTGTGAAAACCATGCAAATGTGTGCTCACATGCGTAAAACGCTCCCCCACTGATGTGAATGTCAAGCATTCAGAGAGGCTGAAGACAAGCATGTGTGTGAGTGAAGGATTTTGAGGATTTGCTTGTGAGGCTGGGATTACGCGCGCGTGTGTGTGTGTGTCCTGAGGGGCTGCGGTCTGTGGAGGTTGATGTGATTTACCTGGACAGTGAGGATGACCTTACTTCTAACCTTACTCTGCTGAGAGAAAGAAATGAAGGCAAAACTCAAAAACCTGTACTGTTTGTTGTGAGTATTCGTTCTAGAATTACACAGAGACTGAGGAGCTCAAATCAAGACACAGAGTGAAGCTGTGATGTTAGATTAGCTGTCAGCTATTAGACAAATTTCATGCTGGAATATGAGTTCTTTAGCGCCAAACAGCCCTCAGTCTTTAGTGATAATTAGTTAATTAGTTATTGATAGCACTTTAAAAATCTGCATCTTGTTTTGGTAAGGAAACTCCCTGCTTGTTTCCGGTTATCACTACATCTGTTATGAATTGGGATAGATAGAAACCAAAACTGTTTTTACTTTGCTAGGCTGTGGGACATCTTAAGAAGAGACTGCATTAAAGATGGAAATAGCTCGTTTCTCCCTATGATATGATCATAGGGAGAAACGAGCTTGTTTAAAAGCCACCACATAGGTACATTACACTCCATGCTAAGTGCTAAGTAACTTGATTGACATCTGTCAGCCAAAGTGGCCATGTCCTCGAGTTCAATATGAAGGTGGATGAGATTTTTAAAAAAGCTTTGTTGAGTTATAAAGTTGCTATAAATCCATAGAGCCGAGTCTATAGTGCTCCTCTTGGAAAAACAAACAGGTTTGGCACAACAAACCTGATAAAGAAACCTAATAAAGAAAAAAAGATTTTAAAAAAGTAATTTTATACCAGGCTGTAGACGTGCTTTTTGATCATCGACAGTATAAAATGTAGATGTAGCTGATCCATTGTAGTTTAATGCCACCAGGTGGCGATAGCTGTGTTTGCAAAAAGACTTTCAGTCCTGTAGAGTTTAGACTGAGTTTATGGGCTCAGTCACTCATTTCAGGTCATGCTGTGTTCCAAATTGGAAGATTATCATAAAACATGCTCTGCGGCTAACAACTTGTCAACCACAAGTCTTTTGATAATGACCTCGTTGTTTCACACCCGCCCTCTTCTGGCCACGCTCACTGCTCATCAAAATAGGACATTAGAAACCTGTGAGTGACATCACGGTAGCTACGTCCATATGTCTATGTTTTTAATGTTATGAAGTCGGGAGTCTGTGGGGAACTGGCTCGCTTTTGCAGCCAGTCTCTAGTGACCACTGTCAAAACTGCAGTTTTTTTTTTAAGAGATCTAATTTTTGGAATTTTTGAGCTAAACTGGTGCCCTGGCTTCATTTTTTAAGCCCTGGAGTCTGCCACTTGATTTAAACCTGAAAGTCCAAGTGGTTTGACTCAGAAGCGGTCGCAAAGGGCTGATGAGGAGGAACTCTGCAGTCTCTGAGGTTTCCTTGTACAGCCTCAGAGACTTCCTCTTGCTGTCATTTTAAAGAAGTTGTTTTTGCCATAGAAATAATGGAAAGCAGTGTTAGCTTGATGCGTAGAATGGCAGGCAGCAAAAGACAGGGAAATGGCCAACGTGTGCCGCATTCCAATCAGCTATACGTCTGTATATCCAAACACACTAATTATGTATTATGGGCCTTAATGAGCCGTGGCACTGATTGTCAAACACGCTCTCGCTTTCTCTTTCTGTGCCAATCAGGTTTTTATTTTCCCCTTTATATCTGGATTAGAGTTTATGCACCAGCTGCATCCGTCAACTGGATGTACTCTGAAACAAGCATACACCCACATCCGTGTGTGTGTGTGTGTATAGACATAAATAACAATAATAAATCTCACACCCAACAGCACAGTCACACAAAAAAAAACAAGAAGCAAACTGAGATCAATTAGTCTAAGTAACACATGTACTCCACCCCCCATCTCTCACATACACCTACACCCGATATAAACCAGAGTGCATCGTGTTCACTCTCTCTGTGGTGCAGTTTTATGTCTTTTTTTTCTCTCCATTGTTCCACTTTAACAGTAAACGTTTGATGGGAAAAAGAGTTGGACTGGAAGAGCTTTTTGGTTTTTCTTGCTGAAAATACAAACAAGATTTTTTTTAATTTTTTTTACTGAAAGCTTCTTGGCTTTCATTAAAGTTTCATCAAGCGTGGCCTCCAACAGAAGCAGTTGCAAAAAAAAAGCAAACAAAATGAACGATTGGTATGAAAAAAAGATGAAAAAAGACATTTATGGATGAGAGTAACAGAACTCTATAGTATTTTTTACATGTTTTAGCAGAGCTTGTTAGTTTTTCTTGTTTGAGGCAAAAGATAAATTGGAGCTTTAAGTTTCTCCACTGCTGCAGCAACACACACAGAGCATCCTTCACTTTAACACCCTCAAACTCATCCTCTCAGACACAGCCTTTGTGCGGAGAGCAAACTGAAGCTGTTCCAAATACAGGACGCTCCAAGACAGTGAGTGTCGCAATCGTTGAAATAACTGCTACAGGAGTGAGGGAAGAACGCGGCCAACACTAACGCATTGCGAAGGTGCTTTCACACCTGTTCGTTTGGTGTGATGTCTATTTTTAGCTGGCAATCGGTAATTTAGAAAGGAAGAAAAGAAAAGGAGGAGTGAAAGCAGAGAGTAGGAAACTGGGACAGCGTGCTGGGCTGTGTGTGAAACCAGTAGAGCTGTTGACATGTTATACATTCACAATGCATCAACCATTTTCTTGATCTGCCTTCCACCACGAGAGGAAGGGAAGGATGTGCAAGGATAAACAAAGAAGAGGCCGTCGATAGAGATCAGAAATAGGCTCCGACTGATCGGCAAGACAGATATATGGGTTACTATTGATCTTCCTCTAAATAGAGCAAACATGGCACTTGTGTCATTACAATCCAACCAGTGGCGTCGCTCTGTGGTAGTGATCCAATTATAAGATTAAATATTAATGCACAAGTCATATCTATATCTATATCTATATCTATATCTATATATATCTATATATAGATATATATAGATATATATACTGTATATAGCTGTGATTTCTGTGTCAGCCACCCACGCAGGCTCTGTGTGCTTGTCTTCCATTCTTGTGGGCAGACACATCCCTCATCTTGCTGTAATTGGCCTGGTGTGAATCACTTGATCCAGGAGTGCAGCCACAGTCAGACAGGGCAGGCTTATTAGCCTCCATCAAAGGACCTGTGAGCCTTCATCATCTGCTGCTGCAGTACAGTACGTGTCTGCCGCCGAGCCCGTGACCTCTGGACACCAAATCTAACGCTTGATCTTTTATGTTTTTTTAACTTTGAGTTCTTACAGTAGATGCTGCTTTGACTCAGGATTTTGATGTATTTTAAAGTCTTACATAACATCTTTACTTTGCTGACTAATTAAGTTTGGCACCAAAATCATGCCGTCTTGTGAAAAGTCCCATTTCCTTTATGGACATTTTCCTGACATTTCTATTATTAGCGGCGCGACTGCAGATGGATGTAATACTGGCGAGCCTTCCAAAAGTCTTGTGCAGATGGTCAGTTTAGTTGCGTGTGACTCATGTAGTCAGCGAAGCCAAAAAAGCACAGCGCTTCGCAAACTCGTCCCCTAAAATCGCCTGCCAGCTACAGCCGGAGGGCCTCCAGAAGCTCTGTTCAACACGCGGCCGAGTCTCAGCATTTGGACACGTTGTACCTGCCAACACGGTCTCCGGATGTCAAGCCCTTCATTCATTATTAGAGAGAAAGAGAGTGCGCTACATCAACTTTGTCTAATAACTGTATAAGGATTAATAGCTGGGGGGGCACATGTCTCCAGCTCTTTATTATCTCATTCGTGGCTCCATTTAGATTGCAGTACGAACATGCATGCCCATTTCTGTATTTGTAACAAAAGCAAGAGCACTGCCTAGACTGCATTAAAGCATTAGTGCTGTCTAAAGTCTGAATCCTTATTATCGTCCTTCTTTGCTTGATAAAGGGCTAATTATTGTCTAACCTTCACGTACCTACTTCAGGACTTAAGTCTTCTTTGGTCTGATAGTTTGACAACTCTAAATCAGGTGTACCAGTGTGTGTGTGTGTGTTTGGATTTCACCACTAAAATTGTTTTATTAGTGTTCTACCTGTATAAACCAAATAAAAGAGCGTCTGACAAAAAAATGTGTCAGTGCCCTCAGAGCAGTGATCTTAAATGGCAGTACAGTGCTTGATATACTCTTTTATTTTGTTGTTTTTTGCCCTGGATTTTGTCTGTCAAGCTGTCATAGCTTATTTGTGAAGGTTGTGGTGGCTTGCAGGTGTACTTGCAAACAATACAGAGTGCTGATATAGCACATTCTACATGCATGCTCATTCAGTTTAGGGCGTGAGGGATTTAGAAACACCAAGTAGCCCAACAAGCCATTTAATCCCCCCCGACACACACACATAAAGACCCCAGCCAGCCGTGAGGTTCAAGCCCAGGTCCTTCAGTGGGCAACTACTTCAGTAATGCTGGTTTGATTTAAATTGCCTCCTTTGCACCCTCCCATTCTTTATTTTGCGCACCATGGTATTCTCAGTGTGTTGCTGCTTGTGACGAGTCAGGATTTCACAAGATTTCTGTCATCATGTGAAAAGTCTTTGATTGTGTGGGAATGATCAGCAGAAGACTGCTCATCTGTCAGAGATCGTTTACGTCTGATGCTGGTATTAAAAACAACCCACAGTTCTGCACATATGTCACACTATGTCTGTCCTCTCTGCGTGACTCTTAGAGGTGGGCAGATCGATCCAGATGTCGATAGTATCGATACCAACGCCGGTGTTGGTATCGGATTGATCCTAGCGCGATAAGATGGATGCTTTGTTTCTAAGCTCAGTCTGTAGCCCACTGAATTATGTTAAATGAATTACTTTTTTGGGAAATCAAAAAACATACCTCAAACATGCACTATGAAAAATGTCTGAATCTTTTTGTGTTGACTGTCACATTTATTTTATTTATAGCCTATAGCACATTTAAACAACAGAAGTTGAGCCAAAGTGCTGTAGAGACAAACACATTTATATTCCAGTTCTCCAAAAACCCCAGTCTCAAAATACACGAAAAGCTGAAAGATGTGTTTTTTTAGGTTAACTAATTGTGGAACGGAAAAGTCACAGTGATTTAGTGTCCATTAAAATGAGTTCAGAATTTGAAAATCGATGATGATTCATCACATAAATCATAACACACTGCTCTACCCTACATTAGCTGCCTTAATAGATTAAAAGTACTGTACGATATTGGTACTGGTATCGGCAGTACGGGCCCCATGTTTACTTGGTATTGGATTGATACCAAAATTTGCAGTATCGCGCAGCACCAGCGCCTCTGTTTTCAGCAGGGGGGAAGGGAGCTGTGCGATCAGTATTGATCTTGGAAAGCTCCAGGGCAAATTTATCTGTATTACATCTGCGATGTGTTAGTGTGAGCGCAGGAATGGGTGTGCAGGCACGGCCTGAAAAAGGAGGTTTGTGGGCCGTTTGGCAGGTTTCAGAAATGGAGAATAAACAGAGTTCCCCAGTTGAGTTTTGACTCACATAATATATCTGCATTCAACCAGCTGAGTTCAGTGGTAATTAATCAGTCTGGTCTTACACACACACACACACACACACACACACACATAGAGATGTTTAAACGCACTGGAAGCAGCTTGAAATGACATATCATACTAATGGCATCAGCTGACACACAGTTAACATCGCAACCAATGACAATAGGTCATGTGACACTGCTTTGCTGTTAGTGTACTGCTGTAGCTGTTGACTGGGTGCCAAAGCAGTATTTTTTGTGTGTATTGGACATTGCTCTCTGTTCCTTGTTCCTTTTCTATTTCAGTTAAATACAAAGTGAGTATTTTAAGAGGCAACGCAGTACAAAAAGAATTCCACGTGAGGATGTAAAAACAACACAGCATATGAACATGTTATTGTAAAATATGCCCCAGTTTGTTTGTTGTTTCACACATACAGGCAACACTGTGACTATGTCAGAAGTGTTTGAAAATGCTGCCCTCGTGTGTCTGTTATTAGAAATGCAACATTGTGATATCCTGAAACACGTTTTATGTTTCAGGTTATGGACACACTTTCTAAACTCTCCCACACAGTGATTGTACAACAGACTGGAATCAGGTATGTGGAAGTGAAATGTTTCAATACAAAACAATGCATTTTTTTCATAGCATCCTGTGATCTTAGTAGTGAACAATAAAATATAATGGAATGGATTGCATTACACCCCTGTTGGAAGCTTATGAGGTATTTTAATCTTCAAACATGGACTCATTTCCCTTCTCAGGCCCTTTCCAACAGAGGAGAGTGTTGAAGATGAGGACATCTACAACCACCTGGAGGACCTCATAGAGTACGTTCTCCACCCTTTTGTTTCCATGCATATCCATAAGAACCTTTTAAGATAGATTTCTAATACACATGTAACATTTTGAAAAGTCAGCAACCTTCTGTGTCTTTATGTGCGTGTGTGTGTGTCATTATGGCAAAATGAGTATATGGAAAATGAGCATAGTCCCACAAAAGGGTTTTCTGAACACTTTTGCAGATGTTTATACATCTTTCAGGATGTGTGCAGACAGCTTTTGTCAGCATAGCTGCACAAGATGCAGTCATTAAACCTTTCACATGTGTGGCTAGGGTCAAAATGCAGTCTGGGGTCTGACAGCTCACTGCTGTGGTCCCATTGCACTGCAGTCTCTCTACTTTACTGTTTGGCTTCCTTGACTCTTAAAACTCTCCACGCCTGTGAAGATAAAGCTGCCATTTGTTCCCTGGGTGTTGTCTGGAAGGCAGCCACTTCTTCGAGGCTTTCAGCAGCAACTCGCCCCGCTCTTTTCCTTAGTTAGCCACAAGTGGGGTGTGTGGGACTGTGAATTAATCATTTGTTGTTCAAGCCCTGCTCTGCAGACACCTGTTAGCTTAGCAGATTTAAATGACAGATTTTTCTGTATAAAAATACCCTTTAAAGTTCATAGAGAGGGTGGTAGCTATACATGCAACCATGCGTGCAACCAATGTAGGTTGGTTGGTGTTCGATACCAACTGAAACCAACCTTTTTTTTTTACCTTTGGAAATAAAGCAGGGACAAAATAATAACATTACATAATCCTCCTTCGTTGCAGACAGAATGTCTGGCACAGTCCCATTCATAGGCCTTCATCTAAATGCAGCTGCAGGACTATTGACTCTGGTCTATCTGATATGGATTTTAGGATGCATTTTTGTTTAGACTACTTTTAGACCGAATGCGTCAGATGCCAATTTATGGACATATTTTTTGTGTAGTTTCCTGTCTATTTCTGATCAGAAGTACTGGCACTTGCATGGTAATTGAAGTCAGTGGAGAGACATAATCCTACAGCAGAAATGCTTTTGGAAACCTTTACAGTGACAGTGGTTTGGCCTGTGTTTAACGCTGACAGCTCCTACAGAAGGAAGCAGCACACTAAGAGTAGTGACAGCAAAACAGTGGCTTGACAGCAGCCAGCAGAGGACGGGAGGTTTGATGTGTCAGCCTGGATCTCACTGAGCTGAGCCACATTCTCCCATCTGCTCAGTGTTTAACAGCCATCGAATGGACACAACAGAAACACACATGCCCGCCGTTCCACACAACATTTCATTTGTTTGTTTTTTTGTTTTTTTTACCAAGCATGCGATCTTGTTGCCCATCTAGAACCAAAATAAATCTTTATATGTGCAAAGCTTTTAGGATTAAGAGCGAATTCTACACACTACACACTGAAATATCATTTTCTTGGCATCTCAATACATTATTTAAATGAACTATTTGAATAGCTTACTTCTTAGGTCAAGTTCCACTGTGAAACTCATATACTCATATTCCTCATACAGTAACACCCCATGTTTATTTCTGAAAATAATACCCCACCAATGCATGAAAACATTATCAAATAATAAGGCAGGCACATTGGAACTTTGTGTGTTGGGACTTAAAAGCCCTTGAAAAGAAATGTAAATCTGAAGTATTTCGCTATAATTTGAGATATTCATGTTATTCACTCAGGGTGGGGTTTCTAACGACTTTCTGGGCTCACAAACACCTACACTCACACCTACTTCAGTGGGTAGAGGACGCATAAAAACAAAAAATGAAATCAGGAAGCTATTTGAGAGTTTGTGAGAAGCTCAAGGAGAAAAAAAACAAACTGTCCAAAATCACTGCACTAATTTCTGAATAGATAGTATTAGTTAATAGTAATAGTTAAGCGCATTATTTCTCTTTATTCTAGATATCTAGTAATGCCCACTAAGACAAGTGTAAGCAATATTATTGAAATAGACTAGCTTGGCTGTTAGCTATGAGGCTTTATATTAGACTATTAACCAAACCTAGCATAAAAAACTAGATTTTGTTACTTTCTTAACAAAAGTAACAAAATCCCGCAAACAAACACTGACTTAAAAACAGAAAGTGCACCTTGGCATTTATACACTTTGTTTAGGATAAAGATTTTTATTAAGTGACATATTTAAGACAGGGCCAGATTAGTTTATTTCTACCTATGTCTTCTTTTTACGATAACGTTAAGCTAAGCTGTTGTTCTGCAGCTCCTTCATTAGCATACAGAGGCCCACTTCACCCCCCAGTCCTAAATGACTTTTGCCACATTATTGCTGCTTGAGTTATTACCCTTTACTACAAGACATGACTATAACACATTAGGTGAGCGGAGCAGCAAACCCCAAAGAGAAAGATTTTTTTTCCTTTATGGTCCACCACCTACGCTGCTGATGTCATATCCTTCACCTCACCTCCTGGTCCTTACCCTAATAAAACATGCTAATTGTTTATGTCCACTTATCCCTTAGGTTTCTTTGACTTTGGGAACATTTGGTTCTAAAGTAAATGTATAAAAAGGAAAGGAAAGGGCACACAAACACTGAGTCACATCATGCTAGCCCACTTGCTAAGGCTGCAGTAATTGGCTCCGATGTGAGCAGTCAGCACAGGCTGGTGGCGTCACACATAAAAGTCTTTTCTTGTCTGCGTGTTCCTGAGCCACTTTCACAGCCAGGGATTAAGTTTTGTCCCCTTCTAACAAGATTTGTAGTGTGCTATTAAAATCCACATCTGTAAAACCAGAACCGTGTGTGCTTGTCAAGAGAAGCGAAAACCATTTCATCCCACTCACTCAGGATCAAACAGCAGCGTGATGTAATGCAGTGTCACTGCCATATTCTTTCATGTGTCCTGCAGTGAGAATGGAGTGGAGGATGAGGAGGACCTTTATGACTGTGTGTACGATGACGAAGAAGGCGGCGAGATCTACGAGGACCTGATGAAGACAGAAGCCATCCCTCCTCCGGTTTGTCCACCTCTGTAACGTCACTTCACCATATTAATGTTGTACAATGTGCCACACTGTGGTGAAAATGTGTTTTATTTTTCTTGTCAAAGACTGGATGAAAGAATTGATGCTACTATCATACCTGACGTCTTAGGCGATTGGATCAAGCATGGATCGCACATCCCTACTTGTGTCTCCAAGTGTTCAGCTGACCACTTGTGATCATGTTTTAAACTCAAGGGATCTTTTATGGGCAGTTTCAGGCAAAATTATGTAATGCCATGTGTGGTTTGTAAAATCATTGGGGACAATATGGACAAAATAACACCACATCCTGCACTGATGGCATACTTTTTTGTAGGTTCTTGTTTGGAAACCATTAAAACATTAGTCATTACACTAAAAATGAAATGTTGCCAAATTCTCAGAATGTGTTATCTGTTTGAGAAAATATAATTTGAAAACCGCTTTCTTGAACTTTCTTGAACTCTAAGCAGACGTTTGATTATGTGGAGCTGCTCTTCATTGCTTTGTGGTTCCCATGAAACTTGGAGTTGAAAATTTAAAAAAATTAAAATGGGCCTTCTTTTATCTTTCTATCTGAAATATCCTTCACAAGTGTTCTTCTGAAACGTCACAAACTTGAACAAAAGCACTGAAAGAAGGCTGGATTAACCTTGGTACCAAAGCAGATTCTGAATGCCTTTAAAATGCTGTTTAAATTTCAAATATGCATTTTTAAAATTCAAGTGATTATTTAAAATAATTAATTAAAATTTTTTTTTAAATAAATGTATCTATTCCGATGTATATTCCCCCCCCCCATATTTAGTGTACTGATTTCAAGATTAATTTAATTTAAGAGTTTAGTAAAGAGAAAACTGAAGTATTTCAGATGCATTTTTTTTTTACAGTGAAAAAACTTGTAAAACTTGACCTCAAAGAGTTGGACTGGCTAAAGACTCAACAGATGTCAGCCCACAGTGTTGACAAGCACTAACAGGTCATGTGTGTGTGTGTGTGTGTGTGTGTAGGCGTTCCAGAAGCAAGCAGAGACTGACATCAAGAGTTGCTGCTTAACAGAGATCAAGCAGACAGAGGAGAAATACACTGAGACCCTGGAGTCTATAGAGAAGGTACACACTGGCTGACTGGTGGTTGCCATTGTGAAGCCGAGACACATTACTATATGCTGACTGAAATTTTAAGCAGGTAATCTCATCTGCATCCCATGCTGAGTTTGTACACTGGTGATGCTCGGAAACATCGTCTAGTTAAAGTGTTCAGAATTATAACCACAAGTTGTTGTGGGTAGATTTGATTTCGTTACATCTCAGAAGTAAAAAAGAGGTCCCCAATCATAGGTTTAATGTGACACGACTGAATTAGTTTGAAGCTGCAGGCCCTCCAGAGTTCTCTATTAAATCTGCTGAGTGAGTGGGCTGTGTTTTCATCTCAGTTAGCCTGAGTGACGAGTACTTACCCACAAAGCTGTTGTGAATGAAAATAGGATCAAGTGCTTTTGGACAACTTTCACTAATATACTGTTTCGTTAATTGGTGACAGTCTTTGTGTGCAGTCTGATGACATCGTTAGTTGGAGTGACTACAGTGATAACTAATTATACCAAAATCCTTTATTATAAGTATGGTACACTTCAGTCAGTTACTTATATTAAGTAAGCATGCAACACACTCAACCGCAGTGGGTGAAAAATGAACGTTAACTTTTGTTAGGTGGAAATATTATCACTCTGTTTCACTTTATGAAGGACTGGAAATCGATTTGGCCTCTTTATCACCTTCAGTATGAGAAACTGTGAAACTGTAATGAGCGTAATGGAAAAAAGTTGTGTAACACTCCGCACACCCAGAGAAAGAGGCGAGGTAAAGGATATATTTGTATTCTTGAAATTAGTAGTGAGTAAAAAGTAATCCCGGAGCTCCTTACAACAAACGCCCTAACAGCGCAGAGCTCTGAGGAAAGCCTCTCGCCTGTGGATGTGTTCCACCTTACCCTGCACTTTTTACAGGACTGTCTCGGACTACTTGTCTTCTACCTCTTGTGTACGTTCACGTCTGCGAAAAGACCTTGCCTGATTTCCCAGAGGAGCGCCTCAGTAGATGACTTTCGATATGAAGTGGATGGTGGAATTTAGTTTGTGCTCGCCCGCTCCTTTGAAATGTAGAGGTGACTACACTGTGGGAGTTTTCTGAAAGGAAATCATTAAATTGCAAACTCTGAAAATGAGATTATTGTCGTGACCCAGACGGTCCTGCTTGTTTTCGCTGACTGCAGCTCTTTGCAACTTAGCCCTACAATATAATAGCGTCTCACGCAAAATGACTTTTCCACTCTTACTCTAGAGGAATGAGGCTCTTTCTCTTCATTCATTCTCTCTCTCTGTGTTTCTCTCCTGCAGCACTTTATGATGCCCCTCACCATGTTCTTATCCGCAGCTGAGATGGAGAAGGTGTTTGTTAATATTCCGGTAAGTCAGCGCCTTTGGAAGCGGTCATCGTTGAGGAGGTTGCAAAATTCTCCTTTAAATGGTCTTTTCCCCCACTGACTGTCACAATAGGAAGACCATAGAAGTGTAAATAATGAAAGGAGCAATGGCTTAGCTTCACACTTACATTAAAGAGTTCAATAAAAAAAAAAGAAGATTTGCAGCCTTTTTTAAATGTGCATTAAATTAACATGACAAAGAGACTACTTTAAGCCATTTGAGAGTCTTAACTGTCCACAAGCACGCCACTGCTTTGTGTTACATGCTAACAGACGTCGAATATGCATTCACTGTTTGCCTGTGAAATGGTAACAGTGACCAGAAAGTAGTGAGAATTTAATACACCTCGAGATAATAGCAGGGTCTTTAGTTTTTAGGTAGGTTTACAAAGGGAACATAATATCAGTTTTTCTGCAGGCATATACACTCAAAAAAAGGGTTTTCCAACCTCAATAAACATGAAGCATGAAAATTTACATGTAATTAAATTAGTTAAAGTCAGCATTTTGGGTAAAGATTCTTTTTGAGTGTGTTGACATGTTTGAGAGCAGTACCTCAAGATTTAGTGAGCTATGATGAGCATTTTTAATGATTTTCTTAGTCATACATTATTAATGGACTTATTGAGATGATCTGCAGATTAGGGGAAGAAATCATTAGGTGCAGGGCTTTAATGACCAGCACTGAAGATTTTCTGTTGTTGTTGTTGTTGTTGTTGGTCAGGACCTGGTTAAAGTCCACAAGTGTTTACTGCTGGAAATCCAAGATTCAGTCCACCACAGAAGTGCCCAGAACCTTTACCAGATCTTCATCACTTTCAAAGAGAGGTACACATGGGGAACTTTAAAGAAAAAACCCATTGTAGCTTATTGTATTTATTCTCCTCTAGTGTTTTATGTAAACCTTTAACAGTTCTGTAAGGCTCTTATAATTGTTTCTGTACATACAAGAACCTGCAAACTTTTATGTATATCCCTAACCCGATCGTTATAAGCTGCCGTGTTATGACAGGTTTCTGTGTGTTGTGTGTAAACAATGCGTAGGTGTGAACCCACGTATCGCACCGAAGATGATCACTTATATTACTGTGAAGACTGAGAAAACCTTTAAACTCCTACATGTTGTGTTTAGAGAAGCACAGGTACGCAAGTCCTTCTTTCCAGTCCTGCTGTGGTTTCTTCACTTGTCTAATCTATCGCAGGTTGCTGATCTATGGGAAATACTGCAGCCATGTGGAGACAGCCATCGCCACCCTCGATGACATCAGCAAAAACAGAGAAGATGTACGCATGAAGCTAGAGGTAAATAGTTTTGTGCTCTTCTCAAAGATAAGCGAGTGATTATTTAGCACTGCAGTGGCAGGTGTTCACTTCCACAGCTTCTCAGGATGGTCAGACGACGCCCTCAAGTGTCTACCTGAGACATTGCCGGGCATGACACTGCAGCTAGAAGCAGAAATTACTCTAAAAAGCTGTCTGTGATGCTCGAGTTTGCTTTCTAGAAAGTGAAATAAAACCATTTTTTCCAAGTGGAATTAGTATTTTATATACCATTGATCCTTGTCTTTGTGCAGGAATGCTCAAAAAGAGCCAACTATGGCAAGTTCACACTGAGAGATCTGCTAGTGGTTCCTATGCAGCGAGTCTTGAAGTACCACCTCCTCCTGCAGGTACTGTACTCCATCCTAGTGCAGCCTCGCTTGTAAATCTTAGCCCAGCTGTAGGTTTTCTTGAACAAACCTTTGAACCCTCTGGAGAAAACATTTATAGTGGTTCAAATATGTTTTATTTATGTATCATGTAGGTGACATCACACAGCATCTCGTTGTCCGTAGACCATCAGAGTTAATTCCCCGGTTTCTGTTTTTTTAAACCTGGATGGGCCTACAAATACATTTTAAATGTTTATCCCTGAAGATTAAGATACTTTTCTATGCCTGTGTCATCCCTACTTTGTATCCCTGAAACTTTATACTTTGTTAAACTGGCAGAATGATAAGGTGAAGATGCCGTTTGTGGTGTAATGGATGGGATAAAAGAGACATGAAAAGATGCTATAACACACAAATGATTGCGGATCGTCTAATTGAGTGTCCTCTTATTTCCACCTAAACTCCTGCTGCACAGCTGCACAGTTACTGTTCTCGTGGATGACTTTGTAAGTGACAGGGAGCTCACCGAGTTTACAGATGCATCCCAGTGACTGAGAGAGAGAGAGAGAGAGAGAGAGAACTTTGTTTCCTCCTCGATTATAAAATCAGAGTTTATAAGCAAGCGGACTCCCTGACACTACTCCCTTCTTCCACCAGAGGCAGCGTTGACCACATTTTCTCTTTTGCTCCCCTCCTCTTTGCTTTCACTGCTCAGGCTCCAGGGCTCTTCTCTGTTCCTGTAGCTCCTTGATGACTGCGAGTCTCAAACGACCCGCACGTAATTGTCATCTGATGGAGACAATCAAGGAGGCGGTGAGAGAAAATAGATAAAGTGAAGTGGGGACTGAAAGGGAGAGCGGCAGACAGAACAAGATAAATAAGCAGCGAGACGAACAAACAGAAAGGGGAAGTATCATTTTGAACCAGTGGAAGCTCGGCCAGAGTTAGCGAGAAGTTACTAATGTGTCACCGAAAACAAAAACATTCCCCATTTGGGCCTTTTGATCATCCAAAACCTCGCCATCCTTGTCTTTTATAATACATTTTGAATGGACCACATATAATGGCCTGTTGAGTTTTTCCATTATTTTCATTTTGACATATTTAACACATTTTACACAGTGCCAGATACAAACCACTTGTGTGGCAGGGAAAAATATGCCTGAAGTAGCTGCATAAATGTGTGACAGTTACGGTGTCACCACCTTGCTGTCTTTTCTCTTCATGATAACTGTGTGCATGCTCGCGTTGAACCTATGAGGAGGGTTTATATAGAAAATTAATTAATAATATAGTCATCTGTGCGTGTGCAGCTGGATGACAGCAGAGTCGACACGTGCGGTGCTGCTTTCACTTCAAAGCGCTCATTTACTCCTTTTCTTCATGCAGGAATGTGGTAATTCCAACAGGGTTCCATAAAAAGCAGCACAAATGTAGCGCCAAAAATATTTAAAAAATATCTGTAGGAACAAAGTGATTCTGTTTGTGTCAACATGGGCTGAGATCCCCTCGGAACAGCCGGGTAATAGCTAGCTGCAGTGAATAAAGCATCCGCTGAGTTACTTTCCCCACACGGTGACAGCCAGAATCTGTACAACTAATGTCTTGTCACTTCCTCTCGCTCCCCGAGTACCTCTCTTTCCCAGTTTCTTTCTCTCTTTTTTTCTCATCAATCTCTTGCTCTTTCTTCTTCACTGCCTCTGCTCATCAACCCCCCCCCGTACCTGCAGCAACACGATTCCCTCAATGAGTCCATCGTGCACGGGCCCCGCTATCAGTGTGACCACACCCTTACTGTGTATCTCGGGGGCTGCATGGAGGTGTGAGCAAGCCTTGATAAATAGGCCTCTGTCGTCTTGCCAGTGATAATAATGCCCAGGTTGAGCTTGACTGACACCGGGGATTTGAGCAGTGCCAAGCGGACACATATATCTCCCTTAGCGGCTCAGTGTGTTATACGTGTGTGTGGACACAGTCGGTGTGCGCCTGTGTGAAGGACATGCATGGCATCCTTCCTTATCCTCCGCTGCCGAGGTCTAGATGTCTTGTTTATGCTGCGGCGAGGCACCGCCAAGCAATTTCAGATACTTACTTGCGCACACACTCCTGCAATAGATGAGTGCACACATACGCAGTATCTGATTCACTTCCACAGCTGCCCTTTTCATTTCTTATCTGGAAAGCTAAAGCCTCCAGTCCACGCATGGCATGTGCTGTATGTTTGCGGCAGGAATATCTCATGTAACCCTTGTTTTATGATTCACAGCCTTTCTCTCCTTTTCACATTTTATTTAGTTTGTGTTTGTGATTTGTTTTTTTGTCCAACAGGAGCTTGTGAAACACACCCATGATGGCACTGAGAAGACAAATTTACGGACCGCCTTAGATGCAATGAAGGTACGTCTTCTTTTTATATGCTCTTATCCTTGGGTGCACTGAGAAGGTGGTCCAGAACAGTGCCGTTCACCCAAAAAGTACAAAAAATAATCCTGAAAATGAAAGAGAATTAAGAGTTTTGAAAAGGTAAGTGCAGACAAAGCAACATGTACTGTTTGGAGCCTCTCCTCATTTTGTTTTCCTAGAAAAATCGAAAATAGGTGCAGTTATTGAAACATGTGCAGACATACGTGGAAATAGAAGAGCTGGAAGGTCAATATTTGCATTCACCACCTGAACTCTCTTTAAAATAGTTCTCCATCCTTCTTTAAAGACATTCAAAGCTCTTCTTTGGATGTTGTCTGCCTTTTGTTTTTTTCTCTATCGAGATGATCCCACACTGCTTCCATAATGTTGACGTCTAGGATCACTGTCTTGATGACAAATGAATGAGACTTTCCAGATGGTACTGCATGGTGGATCAAAATCTGATAGTACTTTTCTGTGTTCATAATTCCATCAATTTTTGAAAAGATCTCCAACACCACCGGCTGAAATTCAGCCCCAAACCATGACAGAGCCTCTACTGTGTTTTGCAGATGGATGTAGACACTCGCCTCTCTCTTGACCTCCTTTATACATATTATAACAATATTTGAGAATGAAATTTCAAGTTTGAATTCATCACTCTATCAGATCTACCAGACCTCTGTGATCTTACAGTCCAGGTCTTGTGTAATCTGGCGTACCTCAGCCTTTTCTCCCTGTTTCCCTTCTGGAGAATAGCTTCTTGACAGCTACCTTGCCACTGAGTTCACTGAAGCCTCATCAGAAATGATGAGGCTTCAATATAAACCTGAACAGTAGGCGGATGAACTGAAGGACCAGATATATCTGGTGCTGTGTCAGGTCTTTGCTGGATTTTGTCCTATTTCCTTATCTTACTTTTCCTGTTTCTTAAGGACATGCTTTTCAGATACCGTTCATCTGCTGTTTCCACTTTAAAAGTAAATGACAATCGGCAAGCAGATTGGCTCACGACTTTTGCCTAGTACTGCATGCAGATGAAGAAATACATATCCCCAATGCTAGATTCACAATATTTTATTGTAGTAACCCATCAAGAACTCAAAATTCAGTCTGGTAAGAAACACAGTACATTTATGTTTGTTTAGGGTACTTGACATGATACTTGTGTTTTGAGAGTTGAAAGTGGTCGCCAGAAACACGAAGAAAAACACAACATTTCAGAATATAATTGCCTAGTTTGTTCACGTGTTTTGGGGACTCTGGTTCCATTGTAAACAAAAAATGTTCCCGCTGCTTTGTGTTGTGTGTTTTGTACCTCAGGGGTCACCATATAATAATTAAAAAAGTTACCATAAAAAGTTCCACTTCATTTCACTTGCTCAACTCTTTTAACTGCAGATAAATAAAGAAGTCTTCAGTGAATGCAGTGTTTAGTCCTTATTTTGTAACCCTGAAAATCTGTTCAGTAAAGCTGAACACTCAGCTTAATTAAAGTCAAGTTTATTTTATTGCACAAGATCATTTTTGAACAGAAGAAAAAAAAACTGCACATAAAAGAAACAAACTCCTCAGCACAGCTGGATACTCTGTACCGTATGTAAGTAAATTAAAAGATATGCTTCTTTGTTTTCTTTTGTGCGTGCGTGTATATGTCTGTGCGTGCACCTGTGTGTGTGGGTGTGTGTGTAGGATTTGGCCCAGTATGTTAATGAAGTCAAGAGGGACAACGAGACATTGCGAGAAATAGATCAGTACCAGAAATCCATTGAAAATCTGGTAAGGTGCCGGTTTCTTTGAAATAATGACTGACAGGTTTTCAGAATGTCTTTCCTCAAGCTTCATGCTTCATTTTTCTCGTCTGTAGAATCAGCGTCTGAGTAACTACGGGAGACCCAAAGTTGACGGGGAAGTACGGGTGGCCTCAGTGGACAAACGAGCTAAGCAGGACAGGTGAGATGCCATGGTTGGCTGGATGACTGGAGTCGAACTGGAATCAGGTGTTGTGGTTGGAAACCTGCCAAAACCAGCCAAAGTGTTGTTACAAACTAAACCTGTGAGATTTGTGCAAACTGAAGCTAGTGAAGTATTATTACTCAGTTAATACAAAATGCATGCCGTGAGCATTTAGCTTATGCTGTTGTTTTTTAGGAGCTTAAGAATAACATTCAACCAGTCATATAGATGAAACTGGGCTGGGCATCTTTTTCCATTAGACAGATTTTGTATTGTTAGCTACGCTGATGAGTCTTAAATTTGCCTGTTAAAATAACAGCTAGCCTGAGAGTCTCTGTAAAGCCATTACGGGAACTGCAGAAGCCGACTGCTTCCAACTGAACTACTTTACAAAAGCCTTGTGTCACTCCTCGTTTCTTTATATTTTGCTTCCAAGGAGCCAGACTTTCTTGTAATTTTTTAAAGTGGTCTTGAGTAATAGTTCTCCAGGCCTTGTGACTCAGTCCAGTCCTTGTACCTGAACATTTTCACAGGAATAGGTTTTCTTTTTGTTTGTTAAACCACTTAACACTGACCTGTGAACAATTCAAGCATAAAAAGGACACTTCACTCAAGTGATGAACCAGTGTTGTGTCTACACATAGCAGACACTTTAGCAAAAAAACAGTTTTAAACGGTATCTTTAAGCACTTTGTTACTTGCAGCCCGTCACAAAAACATGTAATTTGTTCCCATTTCTTTAGTTGAATCTATGAATCAGTCAGTCAGTCTGACAGACATGAAATTGTATTTTTGTACCAACAAACTGACTCCCAAAGAGTTGTTAGCTAAAAAGTTGGCATGTCTCAGCATGATGTGTAGCGTGTCTTTAAAAAAAGAGTGAAACCTGGACAAACTACTATCTACAGCACATGAACGGTATCTGAAGATCATGTTTTTAATAGCAAATAGGAAAAAAATCTTGCAAAAATCCAGAAAAAAAGACCTGACACAGGATCTGAAGGATGTATCTGGTCCTTCGTCTCATCAGAAATGGTCTCAGTGGAAGGGTGGCTGTCAAGAAGCCATTCTTAAGGAAGAGAAACAGGGAGAAAAGGCTGAGATATGCCAGAATACACAAGAACTGTACTAAAAATCAGTGGCAAAAGGTCGTATAGAGAATCGTAAAACTCTGTTTTTGCCTTAAATACTGTATTTCCATCATTGATTGTAAATTGCTGCACCTGTTTCTCATTTTAACAGAATATGTAGAAATGAGGGGTGACTCGAGACCGTTGCACAGTTCTGTGGGTGACATAACTTCCTCACTGTGAATAACATGAATTATTAAGTGAGATATGCTTTAATTTACTTGAACATTTTTGGACTGCAGGCACATCTTCCTGTTTGATGCTGCGGTCATTGTTTGTAAGCGGCGAGGAGACAACTACGAGATGAAAGAAGTGATTGACTTGCACCTCTTCAAAGTCACCAACAATCCCACGTCGGACAAAGAGAACCGAAAGGTCTGTGCTCACACGGACACGAACAATCAATAAATATGTCTAAGATACATTTACTGAATTTGTATCATTAGTTAAATAGTAAACAATCGTACTTTGGCTTTAGCTTTGCTGTCATTCAAGTGAACCTGTTCACACACACACTGACATGTCACGTGTGGAGTGGAGCTGACGGCAGACAGGTGTAGTGAATCGATATTAATCGAGTTGATGACAAACGTTATGTTACTGCAGGTGTAATAAAAGCTTCCCATGTGTTACACCAAACAAAACAAGAGAGAGAGAGAAGCCAATAGGGAAATCATTATAGCTTTCAAGTCTTGTCGACTTGCTTGACCACAGCGTGCGGTTAAATGAAAAACTACTGCAAACATATGAAGAAGAACCATTGGCATCGCAGGTGTGAAAATCCTTCCAAACCACCAACCCTTTAATGTTACCTCGTTATGTGAGCTCTCCCACTAACAAATGGTGCATTGTTGCTTAGCAAACACAGAATACAGAATTGAACAATAGATCGGCCCCCTTGTGTCAGAGACTGTATCAAGCTTTGTGAGTCAGGATTGGACCAATATCTGATCCAAATATTGAATTGGTAAATCACTAGAAATTAGCTGAACCTGGATCTATATGGGCATTTGCTGCAGGCACAACACAGTCACAAAGTGCAGGCATTGCAGCTTGTAAGTAGCGTGGATCTAATGATTTTAAGAAACCTGAATATCAGAAGAAGACCTTTCAGAGAGTGGAAAACTCAAAGGCCCCATAAAGAGCTGATGTGGGATCCTAGTCTAGCTGTCACAGGGCAAGAGGCAGGGTGCACGCTGGACAGGTCACCAGTCTGTCGCAGGGCTAACGCAGAGAGCGTGGCAGCCACATGCTCACATGCACAACTTTGCACTGTTTCCTGTTAAAAGGGTGTTTTTCCTTCCCACTGTCACCAAGTACTTGCTCACAGGGGGTCATCTGACTATTGGAGGTTTTCGCTGGATTTTTGTATGGTCTTTGCCTTACAATATAAAGTGTCTCGAGGCAGCTGTTGTTGTGATTTGGTGCTATACAAATGAAATTAGATTGAACTAAACTGAATTAATAGTGTTGGATGAAGGCACAGAGCGAACGTGGAAACTTCACACAGAAAGGCACCAGCCAGCCAGTGGATTCAAACCCAGGCCCTTCTTGGCCATCTACCATGCTTTTCTAAAATCTGTAAACTATCACAGTGAAAATATGTGACTAGAAATAGACACAAGAGGCAAATGTAATTTTAAATGTGCTTTTTGCCAGGCCATAATAACACTGGGCCTTTTTGTTGCAGACATTTGGAATTGTCATATCTCAATAAAACACAGGTGTTTTATTGAGATATGACATACAGATATTTACAGCGTGACTGAGAATCTTTGTACACACGACTCTGTACTACATTATGTTAATTAATACTATTAGATATTAGGTGTACTTATACACAGGAGTTCATTGTAAGAAAGAGCTGGCTGTTGAATGACCACCACCGGTGTTTAATGGTATTTGAGAGGCAGTTCAATATCAGGTCAGGGAACTGGTAAAGGGAGCAAATACATAGAAGAACTGTACGTGTGTATCACATCACATATCACTCTGGAGTAATACAGTAAATACAGCAACACAGAAAATACAATGGTGGATCAATATTGAGCAGATGCGTTCAGATTTTATTATGTAAAGACATGAGGAAATTTATAACGTTGTAGAACATGGCCAGGCTTGGATCCCCCCCCCCACAGTGTTCATGAATAAGTCTCCCAGGTGAATTCAGCTAGCATGTACCTGCCAAGGTACATGCTTTTCTACTTTCAGAAAAGATGTTGGCATTTCTCAGTCCTTTCAGACCTTTTTTTTCCCCTTTTTGTTTTTTTTTGTTTTTTTGTTTTTCTGTTTGTTTGTTTGTTTTTTTTTGGGGGGGGGAGCAATGCACGTCTTTGTGAGCATTTTATTTTTCTTTGGTTCCAAAAGGACCACAGACACGAGGAAACGTTAGCCACAATTCAATCGAGCTGTCAAAAAACGAACCAACGCTGGCATTTTATTTCTCTACCAGCCTTTTAGACTGAATATGGTGTATTCCTCACAGCTGCACAAAAACAAACGCTTTAAAAAACACGTTGATTAAGCTGAAGACTGATTTGTGGAAGAAAATGTCAGTCAAATAACTCCTTTGACCTGACACATCGCAGCTGACAGAAAAGTATGATTGTGACTAAGTCCCGTTGAAGCTGCACTGATCCGCTTCATTAACTGAATAAGAAAATATGCCCTGAACATTTAGCTTTTAATTTTATGGTGTGTTATCATCTTTCAGAAAGCAATAACCCACTTTAAGCTGTGAGTTACAGTGATTTTATAACAGCTAAAAAGAGCTTTAGATGACATTTAATTTCACCCAGGGCTCTTTGCCATCGAGTCTGTCCTAGCACGACTTCATTCTGCATTGTGCTTTTTCTGCCGCTGTAACAGACAACATGAAAAAGTAATAAAATAATAACAAAACTTGCTTATTATTGTGCTGTAAAACAAAACAGAACAAAACAACAATCTGATATAACAACCAGTCAGCTGTAATGGAGGTAAGTCTTGCACTGTTGAGCCCATTATTGCCTCTTTACGACTGAGTCAGCAAAGCTCTGAAACCGTGTTGGACTCCTGACAAACCAATTAACAGCGCTAGTTCTGCATAATGAGGCGCCATAACAATTTATCAGTTAAATGCAGGTTCACAAAATTGACTTAACTTGCTTCTTCACAGCTATTTTATAACCACCTGTAACAGCAACCTCTCCGCCCCAGTGCTGCCGTCTGCGCCGCGAGTCCCTGAATGTGCTGCTTAAATAGGTTCTGTGCAAAAGTCTTTTCAGCTCGCAACATAAACAACGAAATAATCAGCTGCAAAGAATCGTTCTTAAATAATTTGGTACACGCTTATTCCAGCACATGTTTTACATTGTCTTGTTCATTGGCAAAGATCACACTGACACAGTGTCGGACTACAACAGTCTGCCTCCTCCCAGATGGTGTTATCATTAAACCTCGCTTTGGGCCTGACTACACACATACACACGGTGAATACTAAATGCCAAGTGGGGGAAAATATTGCCAATCATAATGAGGAATGATATCTAAGGCGTTCCAAGAAACAGTGATTCGGGTAATAATGATGCTGTAAATAGCAGACATTAGGAAGCTTAGACCCATATGGGTTTATATGGTTATATTTTATGAAACTTACAGCCAACTCTGTGTCATTCACCTCTGACTTGATGGATATAAAGCAGTTTATTTGATTACATATTTATGTTCGAGATGATGGAGATGACAGTGGTGTCTCAGGGAAGCAGCAATAAGAACCTCCATCAAATCAGCGGCATTTATGTGCAAGTCATCTGGAGGTAAAAGAGTCTTAAACTCCTTTACCTCATAAGCCAAATGCAAACAACAATAAGAAAACTTTTGCCAAATTACCATCATTGTGTGGAAGCCAACTTTCTCATGCTGTAGCCTACGGGTTTTTAGCTAATAGTCAAAGCTCAAATAATTATATGCATGGCGTTACTTCTCGGCAAACATATTCACAACAACTGTTTCCTCAAGGTGCTTTATATTGTAAGGTAAAGACCATCGATAATACAGAGAAAACCCCAACAATTCGACGATCCCCTGTGAGCAATCACTGGGCGACAGTGGGAAGGAAGAACTCCCTTTTAACAGGAAGAAAGGCTATGGCTAACTGCATCACTCCCAGTAGATTCAACGCATGTGTGAATCTTAGACAGAGCACATAAAAGGGCTGTGTGATTGGATTTGTAGCCACAATTTCTTGGGTCCTCAGCTAAAATCAAAAAGTGCTACATTAATACCAGACCAGTGTTTTAGGTCATTGCTTGTTTTACTGTTAAACTGTTTGAGGGTAAATTTGGCCCCAGATGCCATGTGTTTCCAACGAAAAATGTAAAAAAAAAAAAAAAGTCCATATGATAACTGTCCCAAATGGCGACCCTATAAAGACAGCAGCTAAAAATTTCTTAGCAGCAACTAATACAGAGTTCAAATTAGGCTGGATTATGTGCTTATATTTCTCATAAAGGTAAATCCAAATGAATGCCAATGACGCTTAGCATCTTCTGAGTGTGTAAACAACTAGTTGTAAGGAAAGATTACTGCTTTCCTGTCAACATTACTGTTGGACAATATTCTCTCAAAATTGTATCATGATGTTTTTTAATGAAATTTGCAATTTTGCCATTTTTGAAAATACAGAAGGTTTTTGTAGTTGCTTCCTTTCTAGATACTAGAGTCGCTATATCATTAATATCACAATATTACACCTTTTTGTCACATAAATATTTTGTTAGCGTTGTCATAGATGGTATGATATTACATGGTATGATATTACAGTGATTAAGGCACAGCCTTAATCACTGTAAAATAGTACAGTATATTGGTGTTGTGTTGCAAAAAAATGGCCTGTTACAGTTTTAATTATAAGTCAGTGTGTTGTAGCTGATACTTTTTTCGCTAACTATCATAGGTGTTGCTGTCTGTAACGGAGTGTTTCCGGAAGTACAAGTGAGATAAAAATAAAGAGTGAATTTTGAATATGTTTCAATCCATGAGTATCGAGTAGATCTACTCCTGTATTAATGTAGCAATGACTTCTGAGTACTCATGGTTCAAAACTCCGCCACAAGATGGTCTCTAGCATTTTATAATCTTTCTGACATAACACAGTTCACCCTTGACATTGATTCACATGACAAAGATATAAGCATGGGTCAAAATAATTGATATTTTGGGAAGATCCACAAAGAAATACTTGACATTATCAGCCTTGGTGTGTAGTCCTTTTGAATGCCAAGCAAAAGCATTGGAACTGACAGAAAGACAGACAAACACCTCCTGCTTCTCTTTACAAATTGGTAGCTAGATGATATCTTTGCTGAGTGCAAGTTTTGGTGTCCACTGGGAATGCTTCTGTAGAGCGCTGCTTTCCTTTTCTCTTTTCATTCAATAGAAAAGATGAGCCGCTGTGCTTCGCTGACAGCGCTGTGAGTTTGGCTTGTTTTTAGCCTTCAGAGCTGAGTGCTACAAGTTCAAAACCACAACTGCGAGTCATAAAAAGTGCATCTCTCGAGCATCTGTGTTGTAATGTTGTCTAAAAAAAAACCCAGATGCCTGTGTTGACGCAGAGGCTAATGGACTAATATTTAGCCTTTGAAGTGGATAATGGTAACAGATTACAGGCCCACTCACTACTTGGGTCTGTGCATGTAGTCTGATGCCTAGCAGTTATATGGCACAGCTACCTCACACTCATTTTCTCCTTCACGCTCTGCCTCGATGTTTTGTCTCTTTCTGTCATTTCTTCCGCCCTCCAACCCTTCAGCCTTTGTGTTTGCTCTCCCTGAGGCATCCCTCGTTCATTTTGCATCTCTTTGTCTCCATCTGTCTCCCTGCATCCTGTCTCGTTCAGCTCCCTCCCTCTCTGTTTGTCTTTCTCCGAAACCCTCAATTCTTTTATTTGGCATTGTTGCACCGTGTGAGTCAAATGCGCGTTTTTCTTTTTGTCTGTTGCAGTGGTCCTACGGATTCTACCTCACTCATAACCAGGGCCAGAGCGGCTTTGAATTCTTTTTCAAGACCAAAGACCTGAAAAAGAAGTGGCTGGAACAGTTCGGCATGGCCATGTAAGTGTGTCTTTCCTCTTCGTGACCAACTGCGTCATAAGAGTGTCACGGCATCAAAACGCCGAGCGCTGCTAGTCCTGTTATTCAAGTTAGGCCACTTTATTTATGAGGAACATGACACTCTGACACAAAGATGAACAGATGATAGTGTACACTAACACGAAACTTTATACTCAGAAACATCAGGTGTCAACCGCATCAACCACCCTTCACCCTGAAATGGATTCACATTCACCCAAAGTGACAAACTGGTTCCAAGAAAGTCAAAGGGAACTAGTGTTTCACTTGTAAAACCAAGAAAGAAGAAAAGCTGAGTATTTGTTCCTTCGAAACGCAACCAGCTGTATTCTCTGCCTCACAATTAGATAACATACTAGGAAGGGCAGTATTTTATTACATAAAGAAGCAGAGTTTATTTTTATATGGAGTCTATATTAAATCTGTACTTATCCCATCATACAATACACACAGTTACTTTCATATTTCCATATAATCAAGTGAACAACAGCCACACCAGTACACTAGCTGCTGCATACTTCAGTCTAAATGAAGATGGTTAAGGAGGACTGAGAAGCTCATATGAAACATGAGTTACAGTAATCTACATGTAGATATATGTAGGTACATGTATAAACATATTTACTTATATGTATTTTTGTGAGTTTTTGAGACATTTAAGATCTCTACATCATCAGTGTAAAACCTGAACAATACATTTTAAAATAATAAATTGCACAAAGTGTCAGATGTAACAAAAATTATTAAAACTTACAATAAAAACCCATGTGTGCAAATTAATATTTAATTCTTTTTCTTTTTTTTACATTTGCCAGAAGGTTCAATAAACTCTCCAGATTTAAAAAACATAGAATTATCTAACATTTACAGTATTTCATGGTTCAGGCTTTAAAGTGGGTTAAAGTGTGTAATAAAATCTCCAATTTGCTGATTCCGAATTTTTTGCAAAGTTTCTTAGATGTAAGATACGGGACTGGATGAATTCAGAGAATAATACCAAGATTGTTAGTAGAAGATTTGATTTGGGCCCGACGCAAGAATCTCAGATGCAGAGGTGCCGAAAGTACAGACATTCTGTACTTAAGTAGAAGTACAGGTGCTAGTATTGGAAAATACTCCACTAAAAGTTGAAGTACTGATTCAACTTCTTTACTCAAGTAAAAGTGAAAAAGTACCATCTCCGTACTCAAAGTAAGAAAGTAAAAAGTAGTTCTTTGG
>VVHJ01035522.1:0-21351 GCA_015107715.1 Tylochromis polylepis
CCACAGTCTCTGTTTACAGAAGTCCACAGGTTAGTCTGTTAGTGAATCCACGCTCCAGAGTTCATTCCAAGGAGAAACAGAATCTCCTCCGTAACTCTCTCTGTCTCTCTCACACACACACACACACACACACACACACACACACACACACACACACACACACTCTCTTTGTTATATAATTTCTGAAGCACTTCCTGGACTCCCGTCGTGGCCTCCGACACATCGGGGCGATGCTCGTCCTCGGCTTTGTGCAGATTTTAAACACGACTCTGAGTTTTCCTGCTTGTTGTCCTCGCACTGCTCGTCGGGACTCTCTCGCTTCCCTTCATCTGAATCCATGTTTTACGACCTGCGAGGCCTCGTGGGTCTCTGAAAGTGAACGCCGGCTCCGTCCTGATCCGAGCGGTCGGCAAAAGTGTGAAAATAAAACACTCAGGCGCTAATAAGGAGGCAGCGAAGTGTGTCAGGCTCTCTGAGGGCCTGACACGACATTACAGGAGAATATAAAAGAGCCCAAGTGATGCTCTCTGGTGTGACGCTGCTGCTGTGTTCACACTCAGAGTCTCTTCATGGCTGCAGGCTGACGACGGCTGTTTTACCAGGGCCTCATAATGTTTCATATTAGCAGCGTGTCTGCGAGGAGGAACACGAGACGCATAAATATGATTAGCACACAGCACATTCAGAGTTACAGATGTTATTAAAGTTTTGATCCACGAGTGTGGAAGCTGGCTTCAGTCTATAAACAATCACTGTGTCTGAGCTGTGACTGAAGAACTTTAATTAAATACCAAAGTCAAATTTATAGGATTCACCTGAAAGTAACGCAAGGATTTTCAAAATAAAATATAACACTGCAACAGGAAATGTCTAAGTGGCAGAATAAAACATCAAACTTTTGACCTGACATGACATCCTAAAGTCCACTTTTGAGATTAAAAAGTTAAAATGTTCAAACTTTGTCAAAATTACTCAGCATAAAAAAACCAAAAAGGCAGGTTTAAGAAAAACAAACCTGACATTGTGAGATAAAAGGTCACTAGTTTAAGTAAATAACGTTACAACATTAAAACTCATACACTGGAGATAAAGTCGACATTAAAATGTAAACTCTTATTTTGAAATGTAAGTCATGTTCCTGTGATTAAAGAAAAGTCTACATAAAATACGCAGTTTTAATTTTGAAATAAAAAGCTGACATTACAGAAGAAAAGATAAAAAAATCATACTTTTGAAACTCTAAATGTCTCACTTTCAATACAAAATCAGTCGTTTTTGAGTGAAAAGCAACTTACAAGATAAAAAATTAGACAAAGTTTAAAAAAAGTAATAAAAAGACTAAAGTACAAGATAAAAGTCACACTTCTGACTCTTAATTTGTCATTTTTTTACTAATCATAAATGTTTTTCTCTTTTGTGGAGGCAGCATGAATCCGTGTTCAGGTGTGCCAGTTTGAAACTCTTATTGTCACAATTTCTGTTACACACTGACCTGAAACATGAGAGCTTCAGTCATTTAATGAATTATTGAGTGAGGGAGTGAAAATCACGCGTGTGGTGTGTGCTCGTGTGTCCTACAGCGATCAGCCCGCCTCCCTCGCTACAACCTTTCTTCCTTCTGATCTGTTTCTGTTAAACTACAGCCTTACGTTTGAATTGAGAGATCACAGAACGGATCACACGCCGTACTTCCTCCTGAGATTCGGTCACGTTTGTCGAGGCAGATCACGCGTGCACGTAGAGGATTGTGCTGTCACTCAGGGCCAACCCGCAGGTCAGCCGATCAGCCTTTCATCCTCGCTCTGCCGCCAATTACCTCTCGACACGGCTCGCACCTGCCAGCCGCCGGCTTCGCGCGCTTCCTCTGCTGCCGCTTCATCTCGGCGCTCCCGTTTCTACAGGCGTGGCAGTTTCCAGTGAAGAGGAGCTGCTGTGCATAAAGAAGATCCCGGTTCTGTTTTAAAGGATCGCTCCAATAAGCTGGCTCTCCAGAACCAGAGAGTCAGAGTTTATCTGCAGACAGGTTGATTAAAAAAAACAAGTTTTCGATTTTACTGGGCGCTCTGCATTATCCTCTTTGATCTGAGCCGTTTTCAGGCAGGAATATTCTGCTGCTCAGGAGGAACCGGGAGTCACAAAGTCTCACTTTGGGTGTAAAGACAGCATTCAAGGCAAGGACTAGGGGTCAAAAACTGCAGTTCCTCTAACGTCCACTAGAGGCTCCAGCAGTGACTCGCTCCGCATGTAATCCCACGTTAAAATATAAATAAACACAATTAGAGTGTAGCTCACAGCAGTCACTTCCAGGTGCTTTATTCTAAGGTAAAACCCAACAATACAGTCAGAGCAGCATCTGGCAACGGTGAGGAGGAAGAACTCCCTTTTAACAGGAAGAAATCTGCAACAGAACCAGGTTCAGGGAGCAGTTTCAGCCACTGACTCCATGTAAATAATGGACATAGTGAAGCCAGCATGAGTGTCTTAAGCCTACACTTTTTAGTGGCCAGCAGGGGGCGACTCCTCTGGTTGTAAGAGGAAGTCCAGGAGGAAATGATCCCATCAGCTAATGCTAATAACGCAGCTTTGGTGGCTAAAAGAACGAGTGCTACAGAGGACCAAGATCAATAATCAACAATGAATTAAAAATCAAAGTTGGTGAGTAAATAAATAAATCCAAAAGGAAAATGAAATATAAAAAAAAAAAAAAAAATTAATTAAAAAAATTAGGAAAATAAAATGAATGCTTAAAAAAAAAAAAGAACCTGCTTCCTTCCTCCTTCGCCCCACTTTCCTGATGCAGTTTTGAATAACGGCAAAAAAGGCCAAACTTTTTTATTTCAAAGGGTCTGGGTGACAACTTAATACAAAGAAAACAAATTGTAATCTGCTTTTTATTCTAATATGTTCCAGTACCTACATATTAATTACTGTGGCAGTTCCATTCCTCCATATAGAGTTCATTCTCACAACAAGCTTCGAGTGACTCGATTTATCTGCCAACATTAAATCTGAACAAACCAGACCTTCGTCTGCGACACGTTTCTGTTTTAAAAAGATAAATTAAAAATGCCTCTGTTGGGGATCTGCAGCCTCCAAATGAGCCGTCTTCCATTTGTCTCGTTCATAATTTCACGGCTCGTTTTGCATTTTATTTTCTTACAAACACTTTGTCTATTTTCAGCCGCAGCGTGTTTTCATAAAACTGCTGAAATGTGTCAGCGTCGTGCCAATACTGTATAATTATCAGCGAGCAGATTCCTGCCTGCCGTCACACCCAGAGGACGCCGCCGTGTGTGGGTGACAGCTAAACGTCTGCCTCCGTCAAATCCCCAAACACGGCAAATATGAATTGCAAAGCTCCGAAATTGGCTAAAAACCCCTCCCAGACTCTGTGTGTTTGCAGCATATTTTCAATTTCCAATTTGCACTCTTTCCAGCGTCTCCTCAGCATATGTTTACTGTGTCACAGCCAGGATTCTCACACCTACACACTTCCTCTCTCACGCACACGCACGTACACAGGTGGTCGGTGTTTCAGGTCGGCCTGCAGTCGGAGGTGAAGCTCCGTCCAAAGTTATTTTTATCAGTGAAGCTGAAAAGCTGAACGATCAGAGAGATGACGGGAACTTTTAAACTGGGTAAAGCGAGCTGCTGTCGGCGCTTCGCCTCCTGAATTATTGAACGCTCTGAGGCAGAAAACGTCGATATTACAAACACCTTTCATCTCAATTACAGTTAAGCCGAACGGGTTTCTTCACTCGAGCGGGCGGCACAGAGAAACGACACGTTGCCTTGGGCTCGGCTCGCTCCGTTCAGCTCTGGGTGTTTCACAGGATTTATAGCCCGACGTCTCGTTTCTGACACTTCCAGGGATCCAAACTCACGCCACTCGATTGTGTCACAAAATAATCGTCATTGTAATGTTTGATTTGAAGCGAGATTTTAGAGGTCCCGAGTTCCCAGTCTGAACCGTCAGCAGGAGCGCCCCCTCACGTTGGTCTGTTAGCTCCAAAAGTTGGGACAGCCCAGCTTCTCGGTCCATGATGGCGGCAGTTACGCAGGAGAAGCTGTAGCCTGTACCGCCACTGTTGTGTGTCTGATGGTTAACAGGCCACGCCCACAGCACCGAACACGGCGCCTCTTTAAGTTGATAAACTACATTTGAAAAGCCACCGCTTTTACGTTGAAGGCAAAGAGCATCCGTTTCCTGTTTCCGTCACAATTGGCGAGTGTTTGTGTTTGCGAATGGGCCTTTAGCCATCAGTTTCACATTGATTGCCAGCAGCCTCCAGTAACTACTCACAACCAGTAAGGGAAGAACACTGGTTGCCAGCCGGCCTCCAGGTCTGTGACTGAGGCCTAAAGCTGGGGTTACACTTTCCACGTCCACGAGTCTGCTGGGTCCACTCTGATCTGAGCGATGTAATGACCACACAGTGAGTGGAGGGGCTGGCGTGCATGTCCACATGGCTGCCAGTCTGAGTTTTGGACTTTCGGCGCTCCAGCTGTGCGTGTCCGGGTACAATCACGGCTGACAGCAGCTACTTCGTTCGCCGTCTAATCCAGGGTCAGCGACCTTCGTCTTCGGAGGAGCTGCTGCGACACTTGTGCTGAAGGTGATTCGGTGTAAACATCACTAACGGGTGTAAATCAAGTTAATCCACGTGGGACGACCCTGCAGTGCACTGTGGGTGCATTTTTTATTTTACTTTAACTTTGCATACTCATGACAATAATGCCTCGTTTTCATGTTTCTGTTGCATTCATGAACTTCTAGAACTAAAATAATAAAAATAGTTTGTTTACATCGAGCCACTGTGGGCGCTGCAACAGCTGTGGTTCCTTCTTTATATCCTTCAATATAATTTCTTTAGAAATGTGTCACCCACACACTAAATTAAGAAATGAAACCTAGCTGAACCTCAGGGGCGGTGGTTGGCGTGGATAAATCCTCGTAACCGTGGAGTCCAAATGCAACAATAGGACAATCTGTGCAGGAAGAGAGAGAATTCAGGTGTGTGGAGAGATTTGTTTGCACAGATGTGCTCGATCTGCTCTGAGACTTCAGTCAAATTAAACTGAACCTGGATTATTTTTGGTTTTATTGTGCTGAAGGTTTTATTTCTTGTTAAAGATCCTGTAAGTGGCTGTATCTGCACAAGCACAGGTCGGACTCTGAATGGCCTGCAGGGCACGCTGCAGCTGCACGCTGTTCATCCAGTTCATCCGGCTGACGGCGCGGCGCCGGTCAGCTTCGTCCACACTCGCGGTCGTATTTGTGGTGTCCTCTGAACTGTGATGGCCTGTGAGCTGGATGAGACTCTGCCGTTGTCACAAGGTTCAGATTTTCTGACTCTGTGGAGATATTTCCGGCTCTGACAGTGAAGGTCGTCGACCTGCTTTACGTGAACTTCAGTTAACTTTCTGTTTTGCCGGCTCCACATATTCCAGCTGCTGTTTGCTGAATGTGACAGATCGGGGGAGAAAAACCAAGCTTTGAGCTGCCACAGCAGAGGATGATTGATTCTGATCGGCCCTCGCTGTCCCTCAGGATGGCGACGGCTCCAAACGATCGATGCACCAACCAACCGGCCGGCCTCTTACATTCATAAAGAAGCTCTGAGCCGCCGCTGCCGGACTCGATTTCCATGAAGACAAAGAGTTTGCCGACGGCACAGAGCCTCCATGAAATGATAATGAACCATGAGAAGGAAAAAAGGAGTATTACAATAAAAATGAATAAATCAGGGAGGATAAATAATGCAGTTTCACCAACGCCATATCTGCAGAGGATAACTCGTCTACGAGCTCTGCTTCTGTTTCATTCACAAACTTCCTCACACAAAGCCGACGCTGCTCGGGTGTTTCAGGTGTTTCCCTCAGTGCCGCAGTAACCCGGAGGCTCCTGGAAAGGGTTTTTTAAAGCTGATGCAGGTTTCATGTACAATAGTCACAGTGAAAGTCTGACAGTGCAGCTCTGATTTGAGGGCTTTAACAGACACTTTGCATTAACAGTTTTAGGCATTACAGCATTTTTATACACAGGTCTCGTTTTCAGAGGCTCAGAGTTCACTGAACCGCTGACCGACAGCAGATTCGTGGCCACCTGAGGCCTGGTCTCTTATTAGTTCATGACAAATGAAGCAAATCAAAGATCTGGAGGCGATTCTGAGTGTCAAACTTCCATTTGGTAGCTGCAGATTGAACCTCTCAAAATGAGGCCCAAAGACATGTCGACGCATCGGCAGATTAGGAATGGCCAGATTATCAATCTGGGTCAAGTGGCCAAAAAGTCTGAACCTTCTAACAAAGTCAAGGGTTTACATTTAGGTGCAAACCTCTGGTTACACTCAAGAAGAACAAATCCAGGTGAACTTGCACCAGAATTAGAAACGGCTCCTGATATGAAGCGTATTGCATCATCTGTCAAACGTGACGACGATGGCAGCGTCATGGGCGCGACCCGATGTCCCCGTGTTGGCGTTTTTCCTACATCATCATTACAGTGTTGTTCAGGCTCAACATTGCAACTGACCAATCATACTGTCTGGATATTCAGTTAGCATTAGCCAATAAGTTAGCTAATGCTTTTAAAGACTATCGGTACCAAACCAACATGAGTAACCTAAATTTGGCTGACCACAAACCAGACGTCATCATGCGTTTATTGTATGTTTATTTATTTTATAGACTAATAAAGACAAGACTTGGAACGCTTACCATTTGTTCCAGAACAGAGTTTTATATAAACAAAAGACTTTTTTTCCCCTCCACATCCCAAAACGTGATTGGTCGGTTGCAGAGTTGATCCTGGAAAAACTTTATTACGACGACTCAGGAACAACACCAACACGGGATGAGATGTTCTTCAACGGCCAGTCACTCACCTGAAAATACTAAAGCTGGGGCCATAAACCAGTGGCTGACATCACAGTGGCTATAAGCTGTGTTTTAAATACAACCGTGATGCTGACCCACTGATAAGGACTGGGAGCTTTACCCCAGGCTTATACGTGGACCTTCAAAAAGCTAAGATGGTGTTGGAGATGAAGCTGAAAGCTTCGAAGGCTTTTAAGGGGAGGGTTTGCTAATGTTTACATGGTGGCTACATCGTGTTTCCACACTCCGGGGTGTGAGCAGCAATGGCAGTGGTTTATTGTTTATCTCAGTTTAAAACAAAGCAGTCTGAAGGCATATTTTACTTCCCAGACAATCAGTTTTATTTTGTTTTTCTTGTTAGCCTCTCCTGACAGCTCACTTCTGCTCTAACATCCATAAATCAAGCGAACCTTTAGCCTTTGTGAGCACTGTGTGTGGGGTGTTGCTTCAACAGATGTAACAAAGATGGAGGAGGAGGAGGACGAGGTGACAGTGTAGGGGGGTTAAAGAGATGCTTGGGGAGGAGGAGGAGGAGCAAAGATGGATGCGGGGTCGTTCTGGGACGTGCTGTTTTAAATAAACGCCGCTGTATCGACTACAGCGCCTGTAAATCCTGCTGCAGCCCGGCCGCCCCACAGGCACACTTATCATGTCACACACACACACACACACGCTCTCTGATGCATAGATGCTGCAGTCGCGCTGCTTTATGACCGTCCTCCTTCACACCGCAGGTCATGAAATAACCGACGTTCTTCAGCAGCAGCAGCAGAACCGCATGCACATGATAAACTTTATCAGTCAGTCAAACTTTATTTGTATAACACATTTGTACAGGTCAGCATGACTCAGAGCGCCTCGTGGGGGATTTATTAAGCCGATGCTAGGACGGATCAAATGTAAACACAACAGTTTGAAGCTGGAAGTCAGAGTGAAACGAAGGAAGCTAAAGTGGATTAAACTCGACAGGATGCTACAAATTTGAAATGATTCATGAGCATTTTCTGAACCATCCATCAGAGTTTGGGCAGGCTTGTTTCCCTCAGGCAGATCCAGGTTTCACTGCATTTCTCTGATAATTAACTTGACAAGATTTGAAACTTGCTGCAGATACATAATCCATAAAGCTTACAACCTATTATCAGTGAAGAAGACACACATTGTGTTCAGGAAGCACGAACCAAACGCCTCATATCCGAGCTGAGCCTGAAGTCTCACTCTGTTGTTGTATGAACTGTATGTCAGAGCTGCATTAATTATTCATGCCATATATTCAGTGAGGAGCTGGAAATGTTCCTCAGGGATTTCGGCCCATGTTGACACGACAGCCTCGCAGAGCTGGTGCACATTTGTTTGCTGCATTCGTGATACAAATCACCCGTTCCACCACATCCCAAAGGTTCCTGAGGTCTGGTGACCTTGGAGGCCATTTGAGTGCCTTGAACTCATCATCATATTTTAAAAGTAGTTCACTATCTGAACGTCGCAGCAAAAACTCACCAAACCAGGCAGCGTTTGGTGAGCCTGTGTGAACTGTAGCCTCAGTTTCCTGTTCTTAGCAGACAGGAAGTGGCACCTGGTGTGTTCTTCTGCTGCTGTAGCCCATCTGCTTCAAGGTTCGACGTGTTGTACGTTCAGAGATGCTCTTCTGCATACCTTGGTTGTTACGGATGGTTATTTGAGTTACTGTTGCCTTCCTATCAGCTCGAAGCAGCGGACCGTCCTCTGTAAACCCTAGAGATGGTTGTGTCCGTAAATCCCTGCAGATCTGCAGTTTCTGGAATACTCTGAGCTCATCTGGGATCGACAGCCATACCACATTCAAAGTCACTGAAATCACTTTTCTTCTCCATTCTGATGCAAAGTTTGAACTTTAGCGACTCCTGAGTTGGTGCCATGTGATTAGCTGATTAGATATTTGTGTTAGCGAGCAGTTGAACACCTGATACCTGCTGAAGTGCCCGTGAGTGTGGTGTAGACCTTAGTATCAGTGCAATAATAACAAAGCTGACTTGGATGTAATAGTCCCATCAGTGTCAGTACATACTGCATAGCCAGCTAGCTGTAAATTAGCTAACTGCCACCATGTTGGCTGTTACTGCAGAAAGCAAGTGTTACTTATATATCTTCGCTTTGTGCCACTGATGTCTCAAATCTTGTGTAATTCAGTTGAAATTAGTGTCATGGATCAGTTTAGCTGCTGAAATTAGCCAGCAAATCATATCAGAGTTAGCCGGCTAGCTGTAACTTAGCTGCTGTTGATGTTAGCTAACATCAGGCACAAGAAAGACGGCCTTTTGTCCTCATGTGTGTCGTTTCGTGACATTTGTGATTAGTGAACTCTATTTGTAAGCTAATATTAGCTCGTGTTGCTAACTGTTGGAGCTGAAGAGGGCCATTGAGGCGTTGTGAGTGGGTACGAGTGTCTAACCCTTCACTCAAATTTATTGTGCATCGTACAGAAGCGACTCCACAGGCTGTTGGAGGCAGCCGAGAGATTCAGGGAAGAGCTTATTACATTAAAATAGTTACTAATACATGAAAAAAGTTGTAAAGTACACGTTTATCATGGCAGTAGACTAGCCTAGAAGGTTTAGTCTCTACAAAGTAAGATAAAAATGATATACTTAGTCCATTATTGGGCGCATAACTTATTATAGACATAAAAGAATCATATAGTGATGCATCACAGGGTAACATCTTTAAAAATCTGTCATTATAAGGATAGAAGTGAGTTTAATGCGCCTCTACGGCTCATAAAACATGTTAATCGATGTGTATTTTTACTGCGTTAAACCGTCACTACTCTGCACTTCATTCAAAGAGAATAACGGTGCTCGGAGAGAGGCGGTCGTCCCGGGTTGTATAACTGTCTGTGCTGGCGAGGGAGTGGCGTGTGTCGTGAACAGGAAGACAGACGTGAGCCGCAGGAAGTGGTCACAGTGCCAGAGAGGGACTCCCTCTGATGGGAGGGGGCGAGTGACACTGATGCTCCTGCAGAGGCGGCGAGAGAGACGCCACCTGCTCATTCACACGCCGTCGTGTTTCCATTGCTTCAGAGGACATCACATGACTTCTGTTCATTGCCTGGAGAGGAAACAAAACAGGTCAATAATTGGGAAAGCCGCCATCATTACCCCGGAGCCCTCCCGCCTACGGGTACCACCATCAGGCCGTCACTGTGAAGTTTAACCTTTAAAAATAACCTTCGTCCTCTCAGCTTTAATACTGACACACACAGTACGGGCGCACACACAGACTCGTGCAGAGAAATGATTTAAATGAATTCGGGGACGTACCAGACGTCAAACGGTCCCTCACAGTAAGCATGCAAGCTGTCCTCAGACATGTACAATATTATACTTTTAGTTTTATTTAGATACAGCTCTGATTTTGACTCTTATAAAAAAATAAATGTAGCCAGAATAAATCAGTTAATTTTGACCTGAAATAGACAGTCTTCAGTTAGATGATTTACCTTTTTGGAGTCTGGTAATGTCACTGTGTTGGTTTGTGTTTGATGGAAAAATAGTCCATACCTGACTTTGACCGCTGTCACTTTCCCCATCTTTGGTTTATGCACAGGAATTAATGAAAACTAGTCCTGTCGGTCTAAAGTGAAATGATCACTCAGGTTCCTGTGTATGCAGCAGGGTTTGGATCAAGCAGAATCCAAATGAACGCTTGACGGTGGGTGCTTGGCCAGCTGGTTGGATTAGCAGTTAGCATTAGCCTGTGAATGGGAACGGCTGCCCGCCATCATAAATGACTTTCTGCCCCGGGTGGAGGAGTTCAAGTATGTAGGGGGCTTGTTCATGGGTGGAGCAGGAGATTGATAGATGGACTTGGGTAGAGTCGGCAGTGATGCTGATGTAGATTTACCTCTAGGGCTACGTTCCTACGCTCACCACCAGCTCTGCGTCGTGACCTTAACAGTGAGATCAAACCAAATCAGCCCAAAGTAGCAGAAATGAGCTTCCTCTGAAGGGAGTCTGGGCTCGGCCTTAGACGGGACGAGGAGCTCGATCATTTCGGAGGAGTTCAGAATAGAGCCGCTACTCCTCCACATCAAAAGGAGGCAGTTAGGTGGTTTGGGTATTTGACTAGAAGGCCTCCTAGGTGAGGTGTTTAAAGCATGTCCTACCAGGAGGAGGCCCTGCGTGACCTGTACTGTATAAGCATCAGAAAATGGATGGATGCTATTCGCCTGTGAATAACTTTCATAAACAGGCTTTCATTCTCCTCAGTGTTGAACTTCTTCATTTCGATGCCACACTTCATCGCCTCGCTCTTTCAGGACATTCTCATATGGTGATTTGATTGGCTGCTGACCATCCTGCCAACTACAAAAGCTGAATTTCTCTCACGTTTAAGCGCAGCCTCGGTTTAGCTGGGGAACACGTGACGTCACCGAGTTCAAAGTGAACGGAAAGCCTGAAGGTCCTGCCTCAGACGGACGTTTGCTGGATGAATTTATGACGTCTCCGTGTGCGCGGCTCCCTGCTCGTACACGTTACGTACTGTACGTCTCTGCGCCTGCAGGCCTCTCTCTGCCTCCTCTCTCCCTCTGCAGTGTGTGATTTATCACCTCTCTCCATTAGAGCGTCACTTTCTACAGGCTGAATGAAGCTGCTGCTGCTGGAGAACGCCTTGGTGTGCGTTTGTGTGTCGCTTTACGTCTTCGTGTCACTCGCACGGCGCCGAACTTCACGTCTGACTGACGTCCGTTTCATCACGTGCGCCTGCGTGCGCGTGTTCACGTGACACCGTAACCTTGGCGCCCGCCGGGTTTGTGTGAGGCGTCGCGTTTCCCGCAGTCTTCGGTTTTTGTCACATCCAGACTTCTTTTCTCCGTCTTTCTGACGCGCGTTGGACTTTTTTCCCTTTCTTGTCGGTTTTGGACGGTGCGCCGCAGCTCGTCCTTGGCGCCGTCTCTCTTACCACCTTTCTTCAGCTGGCAGCTTCAGAAGTCACATCGCAGCTTCACCGTTGGCTGCAGCCCGATGCTGGTTAGTCAGAACAACTTACTGGCAGCCAAACAAGGGAATTTCTCAGCAACTTTCACACATGATGAATCATGTTTCACTTCCTCCATCGCCACACATTTTATCTGCAACACTAATTTGTCACATTTCTCTTGTTGGATACTTTATTTTTTCATTTATTAAAGAAACAGTGGAGTGTGGAAACGGTTTTTACCCACCGTCGCACGCAGATTGGACGCTCTCCTTTGACTCAGACTATTGTTGGTCTGAACCCATAAGACTTGCTCACCCACAGCTGACAAAAAGACGTGTGGGAAGTTATTTTCATTGTTTCCGGTATGTACTCCTTCTTCTGAAGCCTGTGCTGAATTTGGGAAAAGGGTGTTTAAATACACGCCTCCCTCTGCTTGGAATCGGCTAAAGAGTTTGTCCATGTCTCTTAGTCACACATGGACAACGCAGGCCTCAAAGTAATAAAAGCTCGAGTATGTCAGGAAATCAGAGATTGTTTGTAACAAACACTTTTGTGAATCAGGTGTCTCTACTGAGTTTCAGCAGGTCCACCAAACCTCCGTCTGATCATCATCAAACTGCTCCTCCTGTGGGTGGTGGGTCATTTCGACTGATCCCAATTTTGGCTTGATGAGTGGCAGGACGTTGGTGGGTGGATGGATCCTTCAGGCGGGTACGTTCTCCACCGTCTTTAGTGTACAGCGGTAGCCCTAACTCTGCTTGCCGTAGCTCTTGAGCCAGTTCTCCACCTGCTGCACCTCACAGAGGATCTCCAGATCAGAGGGAGGACTCCAGATACCCACTGCAGTCCAAGCTGGAGGACTTGAAGTCTGTCCCAGCGTGCACTGAGAGTCTCTAAGGTCAGGAAAAAGTGAAAGTGTGGAAAATCCACAGCTCTGGAGGAATAAACTCAGCAGCTTTGTTATCTCTGTGCTCTCAGATGTTTGTTAGTAAAGTTTTTCGTTACACAGGCGTTTGCGTGAGGCGCCAGCGAGACAAAAAGGACGACGACTCGCAGCATCCCGGGAAACATCAGGTTTTAAACAGAACTCTTATTGGGTAAACACCTCCGAGCTGGAGGGAATCATCATTTCCCTGAAATCATCTGCTCGGGGAAACGCGTTCCTGGCACTCCTCTCCATCCTGTTTTTTCCAAATTAAATGTTCCAGAAGGTCAGCAACCATGTCAGAGTCTTCTCAGACACGCCGACTCCAGCTGTTCAACATCCTAATCTGTGTGTGTGTGTGTGTGTGTGTGTGTGTGTGTGTGTGTGTGTGTGTGTGTGTGTGTGTGTGTGTGTGTGTGGACACAGCTCGGGGTGAAGATGCGAGCAGAGTGGAGTGTTTACCCGCACACAGCCAGCTCTGCCACAGGACTCATTAAAATTTGATCTGATCTAATATTTTGTTTTGCTCAACTTCTCAACTCTGTTAAAAAAAAAAAAAAATTCCTTTCCTTCTTTAAAATCCCTCTCTTCCTTCCCCTTTCCTCTCTCAGATATTTTATCTCGGTCACTATAATGAGTGACCTTTGACCTCACTCAAAGGTCACTCAGGTGAGAAGCCTGAAATAGAAACTAAGAGCAGCTTTTTTTTTGTGAAGATTGAAGTGATATTAAAACATAAAGAAAATGAAGAAACACGAACTCCGACGTCTGATGTTTGGTTGACCCATCCACCACCCCCACCTTCTCCTCCACCTACAGGGAGCTCTTTGAAGTTTTCTGACACATCTGAAGTCTTCCGAACTTTAGGAAGGAAGTGTTTTCATCGATTGATTTTGATCTTCTGACAGTCTTCTCGTTGGGGATGATTCTTCATTTTTACATTTCCTGATGATATTACAGTAATATGATTATGATGGATTTTTTTTTTGCCACAGTCATTGGAAAATCGGAGGCACTGCCAGAAATATTCTTAAAAACACAAAACAACATTTACCTTCTCTGTAAGCTGCAAACTTATGAAACGTTCAGCCGGCGGTCCGTAAAGCGCCTCGTGTCTCCATCCGTCTGTGGGTACTGCAGCTGAATGCCAGCTCTGCAGTTTATTACATAAACCATGTGTATTTACTCTACATGTGTGTACGTGTGTGTGTGGGCGCTCATATGTGCATGTGTGGCGGCGGCGTTTGGCGCCATGGGAACAGGCATATGGTGCTGATCACATGCTATGAAGGTCGGCTCTGACGAGAGGAAAAAGGAAGAGACGGGAAGCTGAGATGGAGGCATATTTTGGACACGTTTTCAGAGTGACGCTCGAGAGACAGCATGAGAAAAAAAAAGATGGAGGTTTCATGCCTTAAAAAGTCACAGAGGGACGGGGGTACATCCACCACAGGTGTGTTTTGACCGGAAAGGTCACATGACCTTTAATCCTCATGGAGGATTACAGCCGTCTGAGTGAAGTCCACGTTATTGTCCGAAATATAAATCTATATATATAACATCCTGATATAATAGCAAGGAAGCAATTTATTTATATAGCACTTTCAGACAACTCCCAAAGTGCTGTACGCGTGACATGACAGACAAAAAACGATTAATTAAATTAAAACAATAAAATCAGCAGGAATGGAAAGAGTTCAGTACATTTAAGGAAGTCATTGGTTTTTGTGAACACAAAACTTGGACGTAGTTTCCAGGTTTGAAAAATTAAGCCAACGAGGACGTGCTTTCAGATTGCGTTCTTTTAATGACCTCCAGGAGGCGATACCTGCGGTTGCTTATGTTGGGGAAAACGCTCATCTCGAGACTTCAGAACAGGATGCAGTAAGCCAGAGGGTGGCGTCCTCTACGTCCATCTCTGACACTGTTTGTTGGTGTGAATAAGAAATATTTAACAACGTTTGCGCGTGTCATGTTTTTACATTTATGCGTGCGCTTTTTAGTTCCTGCACTTACGAAGGTTGGTGCTGGACTGGATTGTGGAGGTAAACCCTCCTGTTCAGCAGCTTCCTCCGTCAACAGCTAAATCTAATTGTGTGTTTTAAGACGAGGTAAGCTTGCCCTTATTTGTCACAGAGTTGTTAAATTCACATTGTCACAGCAGCAGAGTGGACAGGGCAGTATATTAATGCTGTTAGAGCACTAACTGGGTGTTGTCATCAATAAAAGTCACACAGACATCCAGAAAATAATTTATGAATTCCAGATTCCAAGTTATTAAAACGTGTAATAGAAACATAAGAGGACCCGAAACGCTGCCCTGAGGGACTCCATATGTCAGATGTTAACTTGTTGATAGTTTGTCCTTGAAACCTTGACCGTCTGAGGACAAATATGAAGCAAACCATTTCAGGTTGGACCCACACTGACCTCCCATCATTAAATGGTTGCTTGTTTTCCTCTCTTTGCCCCTCAGGCTTAATGTTTCAGTTCACAGAAGTGTATTAATATCGATGACGCTGACAGTAAAGCCCGTGAACACATTAATGCTCCACAGAGAGGACGTTTGTCTGTTTTGGTCTTTACATAACCTTTCCTTTAGCGCCAGTTTTCAAACAAATTATGAACAGTGTGTACAAGACAAATCATAGTCGAGCTGCCGTGACCTTTACCGAATATATTAATGCTCCTCTGAGGAAGAATTTGTTGATTTGTCGGCTTTCATTCAATCTTTGTTTGGTACTGTCTGACATGATGATCGGTGAAGCCTGTGGGCAATTCGGGCTGTGTCACCTCAGAATAATACCTCTCGACTTCATCATCCTGTTAAAGTCAGTATAACCTTGAGATGTGTTTTCTGAAAGAAACAGGTGTGTGTGTGTGTGTGAGAGACCTCAGAGCTGGCCTGTCCATTCCAGTATAATATGACACCAGCTGCAGAGGAAAGGTAAAAAGCTTCTTGGATTTAGGAACAATAATCCTTTCTGCTGCAATGCCACTGCAATGCAACACCCTTTGTCTTATTCAGGGATGCTCCTCAAGTGTGTGTGTGTGTGTGTGTGTGTGTGTGTGTGTGTGTGTGTGTGTGTGTGTGTGTGTGTGTGTGTGTGTGGACAAATATTTGAGGGGGGTGGATAAAAGGGCGATTGTGTGGCCTCCTGTCAGAGGATAAATGATGGAAAGGAGTAAAAGGATGGAGCCTCGTTTTAACCTTTGCTGTTTTCCATGTTTGTCCATTAGTGCAATTATAAATGGAGCCGGCAGCCGCAGTGCTCACCTGATCTGACCTCCGCTGAGACGCTGCCGTTTTATTTTTACGCCTCTGATTCATGTCCTCCTCATTTCCCTCCCCGCCCTTTTCACTGCAAATGATAAATTCGGAGACTGAAGCCTCTTTGATTGATCGGCGAACACCTGAACCCGGCAGCAAACAGCAGGCGTTCGCAGTTAGAGAGGAGCGGGTGAACACGGTGGAGCATTTATGAGCTGAAGAGACCGATATTTACCTCAGGAGCAGGCGGAGACCTAAGCAGACCTTAAGAGAAGCAAATACGAGTAATCAGATCGAGCGAAATGGGAATCTGTCCCTGCAAATGTTTTTGTTCAGAAATTGAGCATCTTTAGGACTTCTGCTGCCCTTTAGTGACCCAGCCCAGCCCCAGGAAAGCTGTTTTAAATACGCTGATGGCATATGATTAAATAATGCTACGTTGACTTAAAGTGTTATTAATTATCAATTTGGCATGGAATAAGAAAGGAAGAGGCAGTCCTGTCAAAGTCCTGCCAAGAATGAGACCATTCAGACCGAGCTCTGACCGCAGATAGATGGATAGATCTGAAAAATCAACAGCTTTGAGGTTATAGCTGTAACGTAACTGAAAAGTTGCCCTGATCACCACAAACTGACTCAGATTGATTGCAACGTGTTGCAGTCTGGCTGTGTTTATAAATGAGACTGCAGTTATTTCCAAATCTTCACTAACCTGAGAGTGATCGCAGTCAAAGTCAGACTGCAATTGTTTGGAGACGGGTTGCCTGGTGAGAGGCAACCTGTGAAGTCATCTTGCAATCAAAATTGGTCACCCAGAAGTTGAGGATGTTGCACACTCGCGGCCCTACTGCAGAGAAAACTGACAAGCCACGCCCATCACCACAAACAGATCGGTTGCAACGTGTTGACAGCCTGTGTTTAGAAATTGCGCAGCAGTTGTGATTGCAGTCAGTCTGGGTCGGATCACAGCTGTTTGGAGACAGGTTGCCTCCCACAAGGCGACAGGTGCGATCAAAAGTGCAAAACCAGAGGTTGAGCGTGCAGCATCTCCAATCTCTAGGTGACCAGTCGCCTGGCAACCTCTCTTTTTTTTCCCAATTTTTTTTTTTTTTTATCGTTGCTTTCCTGTTTTTTCCTCTGGTGTGACCGAGCCATCGAACACAAAGAGACCTTTAAACAAACGTCCTTTGCATTTTTCAGGTGACGTTTTCATGGTGAATAAAACCACAGCTGATGTTTTGTGGCTTTCTTTTGTGTTTATAACATGAAACCATAACTTTTTTTTCACATATTTTAGTGACTTTGTTTTGTCCTTCCAGCTTCATGGAATTATCATCATGATATCCGCCCCATCAGTCCTCCCGTACCTTCAACCCTGGCCCCGCCCTCTTCTTCGCCGCCTGCTGTCGGAGTTCTGGCCCAATGGCTGCGCAGCATCATGCAGACAGCTGAGCGCAAAGGGCCACGCCCCTCAGTCTGTGATTGGTCAGGACTCTGTGCAGGTGTTAGGCCAGTCATACCCGCGTGATGACTTCACCAACGTCACTCCAAAGATCTTGGAAAAGGTGGGCCGCAACCTCCACAACCAATCCCATCATCCTCTCTGGCTGATCAAGGAGCGGATCAAAGCTCACTTCTACAGGTATGCAGCGAGTACAGTCATCAAACAGCCAGGCTTCTTCTTCTCCTCTTGGTGTTCCCCTCGTGTCTTGAACCTTTCTGTGTTTTCGGGGTTAAAATGCTGACTAACTGTCTCCGCGCTCCGTGGGTCTTCGGGGACAGTCGAATATAAATTTGGCTGCAGTGAAATATCGTTAAAGCTTCTGATGATTCTCGCCATCAGAAATCTAACACACACACACAGCGGCGGAGGCAGCGAGTGCATTAATGCTGCATTCATAAGTCATTAAGCAGTCACTGCGAGTGTGAGCTGACATTGGTTTATGACTCTGCCTTTTAGCAGGTCGTGAACTTTAGTCTTTGGAAAAGCCTGTGTGCTCTGATAGCAGCAGGTCGGCAGATGACGAGGAGACCTGAGAGCTGCTGGGTGATTTCCAAACTGCGCCTCGTTACTCCGACTTTCCCCTCCTCCTTTTTCCCTGCCTGACTTACAACCTGCCCCATCAGCCTTTGTTTGATCTATAAAGCTTTAAAAACATCTAAAAAGCATTTAGTTTACATTTATTTGTGACAAAGAAAGCCATCAAATTTCACATCTGTAGAAGCTGGAAACCTAATTTTTGTGGGCCATATAATTAGGTACACCTCTGGAGGTGTCTTTAATCCACTACAAACTGCTCTAACCCAGCCTTTCCATTCACAAAGTGCTCACATTTCCAGTTTTGTTTACTTTATTATTGAGGTTTGGGTGGTGTTAGGGAGGGCATGTTGGCAGGCAGCGAGAGAGAAGGAAAGGCACGACTGTGGACGTGTGGAGGTAGCTGCCAGGCAGGAGGAAGAGAGGAAAACCTCAGAAGATTCATGGATGTAGTGAAGTGCAGAGGGTTGGTGTGACTGAGGAGGATGCTGGGATAGGAGGCAGATGATCCTCTGTGGCGAGACCTAACGTGAGCAGCTGAAGGAAGAAGAAGAACCAAGAACAGTCTAACAGAGCAGACACACGTCTTGGATACTGACGCTGGTGAAGCTCATCTATGTGTATATATGCTGTGTAGATACATTGTATATATGTTGAAGGCAACACGTGAGAGCTTGGTCAAAAAGTCGGTAAGCTAAGCTAACCTAGCAGAGAGCTAAACACAACGTGTTGCTCATATTTGTGTTGCGTCTCTCACCATCCTGGACTCAGAAATACTCCAGTTTTTTTTTTCAGGTTCCACTTCAGTTACAGATTTGTTGCTACCTCCAAAAAAGTTGTCTATTTTAAATAATCGCTGTTTAAATAAGAAGTTAATATGGGTTTAAACATGATATGAACTTGTTTTGTTTATATCTCACACTCAGATGGATCACCATTAGCCAAGCCGACTTTAAGAAAGCACCGACCAGACACACACACACACACACACACACACAAAAACCCTAAAACCATGTGTCGTGTTGTTTCTGTGAGTCTGACTGCAGTATTGATGCAGCTCATCCTTTTATTTGCAGGTTATTGGTTCATCTGCAGGATTAAACCATTATTTTTTCAGTGTTTCTTTATTTCTGCTCACTCTGTCAGTGTTTACAGTGTTGGTCTCTGACCCGCAGCTCGTACATCGGACGTTCGGGAAACCCCCTCTTCTCCGTCCACGACAACCTGAGTCCTGTGGTGACTACGGAGCAGAACTTTGACAGGTCGGCAGCTTCCTGATCATATTATCCACTAATATCACTAAACAGAGACACTGCTGTGGTTTAGTTAGCCTTGCTTTTTTTTTAAGTGTGTTGCTATCAGTGGATCACACAACTTTTACTTTGAAGGTGAGTGTTCTGGTTTTGCACTTTTTCACTGCGGCTTCATGACCTCTGTTGAGTGGAGTGGGGTGAAAACAGCCCAACAAAGCGACCTGACTCCAACAACACAAAGGACGTCCTTCAGATTGTGTTCTCACAAAGACGCTGTCAGAGTTGGCGGGTCACGTTCCTTCTTACAGGATCTACAGGTGACCCCCACAGCTCCAGGGAAGGTCAGCTGGTTAATCATCTGACTTATTAAAGGCTCAGATTCCATGGAAACAACGAAGATGATGATCTAACGAGCTTGGTAAGAAAAGCGTCTGGACTTCTTTAAGTTTCTTGAAGACGTTTCATCTGAGAAGCTTCGTCAGTTCTAAGAGCAAATGGTGGAGAGTCCCAGATTTAAAGCCTTATGGGAGTGTCCCCCAAGAGGGTCATGGACCCCCTGTGGATCCTCTACCTAATCACACGAGCCCAGGTGTGAAAACGGGTGTGGGTCTCAATCAGCCAAGGTTTCAGGTGAACCCACTGTGAAACCTAGCCCCACCCTTTATTGTGACTCAGGTGTGAGAACAAACTGAACCTGAGGAAATAACATCAAAACTTCAATAAAACACTCGCGTGGTGCTCAGATTTTTCTAGCGTTACTTTCTCATTTGTGAGTCTTTGTGTTTCGCTGACAGCTTACTGATCCCGCCTGGACACCCCAGCAGGAAACGAGGAGACAACTATTACCTGAACAGGTGAGAGCGAATCTTCTGCTTCTGCTCGGCGTCCTGACGGGGTGCGTCACTAACCCTGTTCTTATGTGGCACCAGGACGACGATGCTTCGCGCTCACACGTCCGCCCACCAGAGGGACCTGGTGAGGTCGGGGCTGGACGCCTTCCTGCTGGCCGGAGACGTTTACAGGCGGGACGAGATCGACGCCAGCCACTACCCCGTCTTCCACCAGATGGAGGGAGTGCGGCTTTTCTCCAACCACGAGGTGCTGAGAATGAAAAAGTTAGACAGGTGATGTAATGATCATGTGACCCTGACCCGGAGTCTCGTGTCCCTCAGCTGTTCTCCCGTGTGCAGAACGGTGGCGAGCTGTCTCTGTTCGAGCGAGGAGGGCGGCGGACTCCCGAGAAGCAGGAGACACACACTCTGGAGGCGGTGAAGCTGGTGGAGTTCGACCTCAAACGCACTCTGACCCAACTCGTCTCTCACCTGTTCGGAGCAGGTGAGGCCCCGCCCATCAGGACACCTGGTTAGGTTTGCTCTTACTCAAACTTCCTCTTCTTCCTCCTCAGATCTGGAGATCAGGTGGGTCGACTGCTACTTCCCCTTCACTCACCCGTCCTTTGAGATGGAGGTGCGTTTCCAGGGCGACTGGCTGGAGGTGCTGGGCTGTGGCGTGATGGAGCAGGAGCTGCTGAACTCTGGTCAGAGCGCGCGCACACACACACACACACACACTGCCTCCAGTCGTTGTGCAAGGCAGCGACCAGCCGGGGTGCTGTGATGATTCTGTTGGTGTTTTGTTTTTTTTTGTTTTTTTCATTTGACCTCGGTCACATGGTCAAAGGAGCGCGCTCGCCTTACTTCGGGTCTTAAAAACAAAATCACAAACTGACTTTTCTACCAAAGGTCAAAGGTCATGTGTGCTGTGAGCGGTGGTAAATGTTTCCGTGGGCGAAACCTCCAGGGCACCGATACCTGCAGTTCCTGTAACGTCCACCAGAGGCTCCAGCAGGGAGTCGGTCCCTCCTCGTAGACTCTCACGTTGTCCGACTTTACATCAGAAATAAACGTGTACACTGGGCGTTATTGGGGGCGTGGCCTTTTTCACTGACAGCTGTGTGCTAGGCTTCCCCTCAGCTGGTTAGCGTCCCTGACTTGGACCTCTGGGCCAAACTGTTTTTATTTATTTA
>VVHJ01035523.1:0-10823 GCA_015107715.1 Tylochromis polylepis
TCCTCCACAGTGTCCAGTGGGCAGCCCACGACAGAGCTGGCCCTCCTAACCAGTTTGTTAAGTCTCTTCCTATCTCTCTCCGTGCTGCTCGGGGCCCAGCAGACCAGACCAGACCAGGTACTATTGTAATTGTAATGCCATCCATCCATCCATCTATCCATTCATCTTCTTCCACTTGTCTATTTCAGCATCGCAGTGGGGCTCGAGACTATCCCAGCTGCCATAGGGCAAGAGGTGGGGGCTCACCCCGGACAGGTCACCAGTCTGTCTCAGGGCTAACATAGAGACAGACAGCCATTCACACTCAAATTCGCAACTCAGTTGTAATAAATAACCTAAAATTAACTTAAAAAATATAAATGTTAACAGAATAAGATGGAGTCTAGGGATGTCAAAAACACAAAAATTACACAAAGATTTATATTTTAAAATAGCCTTGCAATAAAAGAAAGTGTTTAACTATATATATCATAAACCCATATACATATACAGATGTACACAGACATCTGTATATAGGATTAAAGAATGCCAGCAATACTTAAATCTCCCTTTTTTAAAACCTGGTCTCAGACATAGCGTTTTTAATGGTTTTCTGATATAGAAACACAACACAGTATAAAGCAATATACTCTAAATATAATTACACAAAGCACTTCAAACTAAGGTAAATCTAAGAACACATGACTGAATAAATTACCATATTTTTAAAAAATGTGACTGGACCTCATGACTAAGGAAACATGTTTATACGATCCACTCATTCAGCTGGCAAAAAATACTAACAATCTATCATCATGCCGGGAAAATCATGATAATTTTTCTGTTACCAGGCAACCAAGGCTTAATAAGTGAGGACAAGCTTCGGAGTGCCACGGTGCATGTAAGAGATGCAGCTGACAGCTGCCCACCTCCACCACTCTCACCTGAGTTAGTCAGCAAGATATGCTGCATTGCATCAAGAGGTCGTGGTAGACTGCTGGAGAATGAGGTGTGCTAATGGTGGCATCTGCTTACAGAGGATCTCTTTATGAAGCATTCTTCATGCAAAATGCATTATCATCCTATTCATTTTCTTTATTGGGGCTCTGTTTCATCACTAGCATCAGAAACTTTTCTTTTTCATTTAGATAACGCTACATTCAGTCAATAAAAGTCTTCCTACATTGGTCATTATCTGTAATAAATAGTATTAGGGGGCCCAGCGGGCTTCTGTGGAGGCTCGGGACATAAATAAACTCAATTGCTTTGGTATAAAACCTACATAATGCAGTGTGGTGGTCTTATTGTTTATTGTGTGTCAGCCAAACAATGAGAGGAAGATACAGGCATGTTTTGTTTTACACTTTTACCACGTCAATCACTTTTGCAGCAGTGGGAGTCACATCCTCTTTATTCCCCCTTAAAAAATTCCAGTGTATAGTAAGTTTGTCAGTTCAGGCATGCAATGCGATGTCATGCTAAGAAAATCTGAAAGGGCCTCTGGCGTGGCAGGCAATGTGAACAGATGGTTGGTCCAGCTCAGATGTACAAGGAGAAGCCCCAACAGAATGCATGAATCATCATTCCACCAACTGTTCCTCTCAGAAAGTAATCAGAATTCAGCACACTCACGCTTTGTTTTCATGGCTGGACAAAAATATTGTATCGTGGAGAATAAACGGTTCATCAACATAATCTTCCAAGTGGTGCTAAACCTTGACACAGAGCCGTGGAGAGACTTCTGATCTGGAAAAAGCTCAGAGCAATGTTCTCCAGAGAGTGAAATATTTATAAGGATCAGACATTAAAGATTGTGGTGCACCTTAAGAAAGTTACTCCTGCTGCAGACCCTTCACGTCATACTTAAAAATCAACATTAGGAGTGGAAAACAAGCACAGCAGAAGTCTAATGTTAAATTTCAGGAAGGTGGGCTAATATTATTTTTATTAACTGAACAGAATGAGCAAAATCTCATTAAAAATGCTATTATTAGGTGTTTAAAGTCTTACTTTAAAATTCTCCATTTAGTTACACCACAAAAGGTGCAATCATAATAAGAACACTAACCTGACCTGTACTTAGCTAAAGAAAAAAATGGAACACTAAATTGGTGCAAAAGCACGAAATACTTTTTACAATATTGCACTGTTATTTGTGAATACAGTTGAATACTGATGCCTTTCAATAAAACAACAGCAACTGAAAGGTAGTGAACATTTTTACAGCACAATACTGTCTTTTTTTGGGGGGGAAAGCACAACAAATCAATGCATAAACATTTAGGTTCAAATAATGAATTTAGAATTAATTTCTAGGTGTTGGTATTTACAATTGCATTCTGCTTTTCCTATGCCCAGTAGAATGATGGATGAATAGATGGATGGATTTTCATGGTGAGATTTAGCAAGTAAACTCCTGTAGTGATTAACTGTGTCCAGAGAAGCTTTAGAAAGGTCAAATACATCAGTCAGTGAACAGACTAAAGGAAATGCAGAAAAGCTGATACCTTTACATACATTAAAACACACACACGCACAAGAAACTGAATTCACGGTATATGGGTGACCTGTTTACATAAGGAATTGTGTGTTTTTATTGATCTACATAACTTTAATGCATTTTAAAGCTGTAAAATTCATCTATAGATGACAGCAGGAAGAATAAAATATAGCATCACTGCAACGAAGCAGTTAGTAGTATTACACAGAAATGCTTTTTTTTCATAGAGCACAGAAAGAAACTGCTGTTTTAGATTAGAGTATCTAAAATAACAGCTTCATGCTGCCAAAATAGCAGCCAGCGCCTTCCTTATGCTTAATTTAACATCTACAAAAAGAATTCACACATTTCCAACACTCATTTATCTTATTTGATGGGTGGATCTGAGTTTTATGCGGTAAAATGAAATCATTTTCGTGTCCTTGCGTTATTTTAACGCGGAATTTGTCTATTTTGCCATTTGCGCCATGTGCTCTCTCAGTGGGAACCTTCCTCTCATCCTGGCACTGTCGTGACATGACACTGCAGCAATGCCACTACAAACAGCAGATTGGCTGGCACAGCAGCCCGCATTAGTGTGTTTTCCACTGAACTGTTGTGTTTCACCAGCTCCAGGTAGCTTCTGCTGACAAGCAGCAGGTAGCTCCTCTCTGTCAGTAACAGCTGATGGATACGCCGATTGGCTCGTTCCAGCCCGCCGCTCTCCATGCCCCTCCTCTCCATCGGAGTCCTGCCTGCGCTGCGCTTGTTGCAGTGAGCGCGGAGGTTTTGTGCGCTCTCGGGTTATGAAGTTGTGGACAGGAGGAGAGGATATCGGAAACAGCAAGACGCGCAGAGGAGGAGAAAAGTAGATGCTCGCTGGTGTCGTTCCGCTCTTCATTCTGGGGAATACGCTTAAATCGGGAGACTGCGGCGGAGAAACGCGCTGAAACGAGTTTGTGGCATTTAACAGGGAGACCAAGCATACCCAACAGTATGCGGTGCAGTTATGGCAGGCAAGGGTAAGACAGTCGTGAGGACGCTGGAGGATTTAACGCTTGATTCTGGTTATGGTGGAGCCGCGGACTCGGTCAGGTCGTCCAGCGTGTCGCTGTGCTGCTCCGACACGCATCAGTCCATCTCGCATGGGGGAAACTGCTGGCATCTGACGGAATCCATGCACAGCAGACACAACAGTTTGGACACAGTCAACACCGTCCTGGCGGAGGACACGGAGATACTGGAGTGCTCGGGTCATTGCGCCAAGCTGCCCGAGCTGGAGGAGGTGCCATGGACCCTGGGCGAGGTGGAGGGCGCGCTGAGGAAAGACGAGGAGCTGATGGTGGGCAACCCGCCACCGGAGGTCCTGGCGCGACTGTCGACTCTCATTAGCCGCGCACTAGTGAGGGTGGCCCGCGAGGCGCAGCGACTCAGCTTGCGCTACGCCAAGTGCACCAAGCACGAGATCCAAAGCGCCATCAAAGTGGTGCTCTCGTGGACCATCTCCGTCAACTGCATCACGGCGGCTCTGAGCGCCTTGTCCCTCTACAACATGAGCACCGGGGACAAGTTCAGCCGAGGCAAGTCCGCGCGCTGCGGGCTGGTCTTCTCCGTGGGGAAGTTCTTCAGGTGGATGGTGGATAGTCGGGTGGCCCTCAGGATCCACGAGCACGCTGCCATATACCTCACCGCCTGCATGGAGAGTCTGTTTAGAGAGGCGTTCACCCGCGTCCTGCGCAGCGCGCTCGTGGAGAGGGACAACGGGATCCCCAAGTTTACGCTGGAGTCAATGGAGCAAGCCATCTGCAACGACTCGGAGATCTGGGGTCTGCTGCAGCCCTACCAGCACCTCATATGTGGCAAGAATTCAAGTGGTAAGCCATGTCAGTGAGTGGTTAATTGTTTGAAACGTGACTGGCGCACATTTGGTGGTGTGTGCAGAGGGTTTTTATCACCTAAATCACCATATGAGTAAAATCAGTTTCCCCCCTAAAACAACCTGTTTCCAAAATGGAAATCCACGTGCTTCAGGAACTGTCTAGAAACAAGTGGCTGCCTCTTTAAATAAAGCATAACGGTGACTCAACTGGGATGAGGCCTGATATAGAAAAGCTGAATTTTCGTTACAAAGGCAATCTTTATCTCAAGTTCTGCTCATTTGTTTGGAGGATAACAACACATTTGATTTTATTTTTTCCTAATCTGCTTAGTGTACCTTCATAAGAAAAGTAATATGACTGTAAACTGTGTTATTATGCTGGGGAATAACCACTGCTTATATTCAATTCCACAACCAAACAAAAGGGCTTGGAAGTTTTTGAATATTTATTACCCTCAGCTTAGACCTAAAGGCCAACCTCTGAAATAGTATCTTGGTTGTTGCAACCTCGGAGCAACAGCCAGACTAGACTAGGTATTTATGGTGAAAAAGATCAAACAAGCTCAAACTTCTACTTCTTTGAAGCTATTGTGTTCTCAGACTGTCATTAGCAGCACAAATGTTAATGAGTGTTTTTGATAGACTATGGGAAATGCATTTATGTATCATGATGTGTGTGCGTCAGGATTTTTTGCACAAGCAGGCTTTGTGTTTATATTGTGCGCTGGCCTTGTTGATAATGCTACAGTCTCACTCCAGAAGGTGTAAGCTGTCAGTGTGGGCTGGCCCTCTTGTTTTCAATGCCCTGAATGAGTTGGCTGAAAGCAGAAGGGAGTTGAAATGCTGTTCTTCAACTGAGAGCCAAACTGGGCTGTGTAATACTGGCCAAAGAATCCTAGTTGCTGCAGCGTGATTGTTTTCTCAAGACATGAGTGAAAAGAAGAGATGGATGGGTTAGCTAGGAGAAGATTTTTTTTCTTGCACATGTGTGACCTATCTTCCTGAATGATTCCTCCATAACAGGACCAGAGAAGATTATTCCAGAAGCAATCAGAAGAAAAATGGATATGAGATTGCTCTCACAGGTTCTTCAGTGAAGTGAAATGATCTGAAATTGAATGTCATGGATGCAGTTCTTTTTTCCAGAGATGGGAATCTTTTCTGTACCCCAGATCCTTGTGTACAATGCGTACAATAGTAACTTAAAATGCATCAAAATGTAAAGATGTAAAGTCCAGACATACAAAGTACTAAATTTTCATTAAAAAATGCCAACTCATCATTTTCACTTATCTTTTAAATAGACAATCAATTGAAAAAAATAAGAATTTTAATGATAATTGATCATCTTTGCAAAACTAAAAACTAAATATATAGCAAGCGACACATTTTTCTACATTGTTTAAAGCTACTGATTATTTCTGATTATTCTGAAGGCTGAGGATTTTATTGTGGAAGACACACTTGGTGAAAATTAGCAGTCTTTGTGTTGCGTCCATGCTTCATGGTCCTTTTTATCATTTCTACATGGCATGGTGTTGTACAGAGGTTTGATTATGATATTTATTCATGGACAATATGCATGTAAAATAAGACCCTCATAGTGATCTGTTATTCTTTATATTAAAACAAATCAGTTCCAAAAAAGTACAATTGCTATTGAATCTGCAAGCCGCTTTGCAAACACTTCCACACCAGTTGTCTCTATTATGCCCTATTATCCCCCAGGTATGCCCATTGACTAGTGGGGCGGTCCCAGGTATCATTTACTACAGTTTGAAAAAAATAACTTTCCTTTGTCTATAATAGTCCTGACTAAAATAACATATTAAAGAAGTTGTACGAAAATGCTTATCACATTTTAAAAAGCTTAACTTTGAAGCATGCACATTTTTTCTTTAATCTGCAGTGATACCAAACACTGAAAAACAGCAAATCCTGCGATTAAGAATAGTCCCAGTTTCATTTTCTGGCTGTGTGTTAGATTAGGGTGATCTTAACTGACTCATTCATCCTCTTTTTACATTGTTGTTGTTTTTTATCATTTTTATTATTATTATTTTTTACACAGCTGCTTTGTCTTGACATTGTAGAAACATGAATTCTGTGTAGACTGGATGTTGAGCCAGGCATACATCCCCCTCTGCTCCACTTCCTCTGTGCAGTGCATGATTTTCTGATGGTGCAGAGGAAGATATCATTTGGAGTCACACAAAACAGCATGATGTCATTTTAAAACAGTTATCAAGGCAAAAACGTGTAGATTTAAGAAGTACTGTTTTCCCTCCCCCGACTCAGCAGTGTTATTAATGCATTTCAAAGATGAAGAAGACAAATTATTACTTTGATTTTATGCCAGCAATGGCTGCACTTCAAGAATTATTTAAAACTGACTCATCAGACCTGCGGCCAAATAATTAACCACACATATTAATCTAATAATCACTGAGGTGTCTATGATGGCTTCTTTTTGGTAGTTTTGGTGATAGCAGTGAGACTGTATATAGTAAATGGAGAGAGCAGGAGAGGCCTTCCTGTGACAAACATGGTCTTTTTGTCTAAAATTTTCACCTGAGGAACAAGAGCACCACAGCACCTAATGATTAAATCCACATTGCTCTACACTCCCACTGACCATACGTGACAGCCTCTTTGCTTTCACTAATGAGTAGAGCAGAACTGAAGCTTTTCTTCACCTCCTTTATTTCCAGAGGTGCTTGCAGCTGTTCAACCTGCTGAATAATCTGGGTGTTTTCAGAATATCTGATGGTAAAACAGGCAGTGTGAAAGGTTTGGGAAAGTTTGAGCTTATAAGAGCTTTAATTTGACTTGATTACTTTCCACACTGATAGCCTCACTAACAGTAATTCTGAAACAAGTCACACCTTGCATACCCAACTGTTATGGGTGGAGGAGTAGGTGGAGATGGAAAATAAATAAATAAATTAGGGCATCTTCAGGGTGTCTTCATGAATGATTCATTTCCAAAATGAAACGAATCATGAATTATTCCTGATGTGGCACTTTACATTCAGTGGTTAAAGAGTGGTACTATAATACATTTTGAGCTATCCTCTGAAGTCTAATGTATATCTGTGTAATCAGTTTTTTTCAATTGGTTTCCCAAGTTTCGGCAATCAGGGAACAAACACATATGTATAATAACTGACATACATAAAAAAAATGTTCACATTTTCTTTCAAAATACAGACTTAGAGGAGGGTTAGGGTGACCACCTATGATGGTTTAGACCTCAGAGGGTTAATTTAGCACTCTCTTGTACCTCTATTTTTGGTTTATACCAACTCCTGAGGAAAATATGTGACTTTATAGGAGCTAAATGGTCTACTGTGTTGAGTAGCTAGTTAATAATGGCTTTACCTGCTCTTTTGTACAAGGGGGATTTTAAGAATACAGCTCTTCCTACTTCTGATCAGACCAATGTTAAGTTGTATTTCTGCTTTTCCACTCTGAAGGACCCACAAAGTCTATATAAGGGTTTTGAAAGGGAGGAACTCAACTGTCAACCCCAGAGATTGCAATTCGAGTCTTGTCTGGGGCCACTTTCAAGTTTCGCTTTCACTCGCCATTTACCTTTATTTTCTCTCAGTTTGGTTCACCTAAAAACCAAAATGGTTAGCGTGAGGCACTAAAACAATCCAATACAGAGCTCAGTTTTCGGTTATTTTCTGGTGCATTTACTCTAAAACTTAACTACGCTATAACTAAACCACCTGTCTGGTTGTTTTCTGGAAGAACAGAGGCTCAAACCAGAGTATTGAGTAGTCAATAGAAAACCAAAACAATGATTTTTAAAACTTGTTTAAAGCTCCTTAAAGCTACGAGCAGCTGCAGATTCAGGTAAATCTCCCCTAATTCTTTACAACAAGCTCCCGCTTTCACATTAGATTTGCAAAATATCAATTACTGCCACTTTAGCTCTTACCGTAACTACTACACTCATGTGGGGTCCTCATTTTGCCAGCACTCAAATATTTAGAGTTGATGTAGGTGCATAAAGTGTCATACCTTGTGCATTTAGCAAGGATGACTGAAACTTGAAGTATAACTGTGTGTAGCTGTGTACATGACTAGTAAAATTTGAAAGCCTCTTTAAGGGCACCACCTTCATTGCTTTCTATGTAAGCCTGCACATCATGCATCAGGTTACATGGGGACACAACTGTCCTATTTTCCAGCACTGACATGGGTTTGGCCTTACAGGGAAGCAGTTTTATGACATTAACATCCAATTTCTGCAACTTTACTACATCGTCTGTACCTTACAGATGCCAGCTGAAGTGATGCACTTGATGTGTGTTGCACTTACTCCTAGATCATTGTTTATCACATATATTTTAACACATAAAGAGGTATTGCACAAACATTGAATCTGAAATGTTTCTCCATGTTGTCTGGTTACCTGATGACATGTGATGTCAGAAACAATCACCGTGGTCATCAGCTTCTCGACCCGCCTGCGTGATGTTTAAATTTGGCATCCTGAATGACTTGATTGAATCTGATTATGTCTGTCATTCAGCGTGACCTTCCTCAAGGAACCAATCCAACCTCCGTAGGATAGATGACACAACGTAATGGCATTGCATAGCCTGCTATAGTCTGTCTATTAAATTAGCAGCAGGGTGCCTGGTCTCCCTCCTTCTTCCCGCTCTGTCTTTCACACCATATTTTATTTTATTTTCTCGTTGTGGGGGGAAGCAGGCTCAGTGTTTGCATATTTGCTTTCCACTGTGGTTTTTAATAAGCCCGACTCATAACCACATGATTTTGGCAAAGCCTTTTGTTGTCCATTCTGTTATTATTTTCTGCCCGTCCTTCCCCTCCATTGGGAGGGGGAATACTCGCAGATGAACCAACAGATTGCCGTCGTTCTGGTGGAGATATGATGTGAGCACCCGGCAAGGCATGCTGGTTGTGATGGATTTTGATGTCATGGTAATTTCATAAGACCAAGGGCTGCACCCACAACCCTCCACCCACGTTTCAGCAATGATTGGTGATTGTGAAGTTATGTGAAGTTGTTTTCCAGGCCAAGATATATTTTATGAGCAGCATCCATTTCCCTCCATGTTACTGGCTTATGAAAATATTAACTTTAATTTCATATGCTTCTAGGTAAATTCTCTGGTAGGGATTCCACACGTATAACTCAGCTGAGACCAGCCTGAAATTGTCGTGGTTTTATTACTTGCTCTGTGTCATTGGAGCGTGGATCCCCTTCCATTTTCAGGAAGTAGGTGAATGCACTGGGTCACAATGAGATAATAAGAGGAGTGTGGGAGCAGTGAATGCTTAATGCTGTGAAGGAGTCAAGTGCAGGAGGAGAAACCAAGCTGGAGTGTCAGCTGCAAGAGCTGTTGCTGAGGGGGCACTGGCGCAGGTCCCTCAGAGATATAATTACCATGCAGCTCTCTTTAATTAACACTTGTGCTTATCTGGTAGTCATTAAGATTAGGAATTAGTAACGGGAAACACCAGGGAGCTGGAGAGAACAAAGATGGTAATTCCTCCCATTCATTTTTAATACCCATTACTCGTAGGTCTGCGTCGGCATGTTTGATCCAATCAGTCTGTGTGGCCGAGATAAAGCGTTTTCTAGAAATTCAGACCTGTGGAGTTTCTTTGCCTTGGATTTTTATGAAACAAAGCAACTTGTTTCATCACTTGTCCTTGTTGTTAGGTAAGCTACTTTGGGCTGGTCACTTATTCACAAGGTTGTTGCCTCAGCGGGTAGCTCTGCATGTTTTATGAAGCTGTTGCTTAGCAAATGTAGCCACATGTACTTTTAAAGGTAGTTTCTGTAATTACACTTAAAAAATAACCGTTTTACTAAACGGCTTTTCTATTTTCCTAATGAGGCTTTGGTTTTTTATTTTTTTAAGGCAGCTAAAAAAGAATATGTTCATTATTTCTAGACCTGGTTAAATATAGTTTATACTGAGATTATAGTTGACATTTCTTTTACATCCATAGATGTTTTGAACATAAACTCATGGCGGCTGTTTCCTCACATTTTGTTGACAATTTTTGTTAATTTAAAATACAAGGATTTCTATTTAAAAAAAGGCATGGCAGCACGTTAATTGTTAGTCTTGGGACATTTTAACCTTAAAACAATCAACGAATACCTATTAATACACTAATACGTACACCAAAACTATTCAGTTAAACTCATAAAAGATGATGGTTTGTATAAAAATACAGCATTCACAGCATTAACCCCGCACAAGGAAAAGTGCTACTTAAGGATACCCAGCACATTCAAATATAACAGCAAAGAGTCCTGACCAAGCATCCATTTCTAATGAGCCATAACATGGTCATGACCGTTGTGTTGGGCTAAGCCTGTGGCTTGGGCAAAAGTGTAGTTTACTGACAGTTATTGGAAATGAGGAAGGACTCCCTAAGTTTAAAGCCAGATTTTTCTCTCTTCTTTTTTTTTTTTTTTTTTTTTATTTTTAT
>VVHJ01035523.1:10843-26163 GCA_015107715.1 Tylochromis polylepis
ATCTGTGAAACTTATATCAAAACAATAAAACCAAAAAAGTGACTATAAAACCTCAAGGAATTAATTGGATATTCAGTAAGGTGTTCAAAGATAGCTGCTGCCTTCAGGTGGAAGTTTGAATTAATTAAATAAATAATGAATAATATTCAAGTTAAACTGTGTGGTTAAACATGTTAAACAAGTTAAACATGCTGTGGTCATCTGATTATTTCACAAGCAGTATTAGCAGGATGGTGCTAATACTGCTTGTGAATTTATCATAAAATTTATCATAAATGAGCATTAGCTGATGTCCATTAGCATTAGCTATATTTTAACACATGCAGGGCCTTGATGAAATCCAGTAGATACTTCCATATTCTCAGACTCTCCTCACTGTTTGAATAAAAAAATATGATGTTTTTACTGGTAAAGGTAAAAACAGAGAGGTATTATAATAAAAATATCTAACATAATTCATATTCTCAATGTGTAAGTAAATAAATAAGGTATCTAGATATATAATCAAAAACTAAACACCCAAAAAGTGTGAGTGCCTCTTATGTCCAACATCAGATCAAACTGAGTTGATTAGTTAGTTCACATTAAGTGGTACCATCTGTTTTCCAGTGTAGCAAAGTGGTTAATGGCTCAACTTACAGTCACGCTGTGTTATCATCCATTAACCTAGATTACTGTTTAATGTGGAGCACAGATCCATGGATTACTGCCTCCATGCTGCAGATGTATGTGAAGTCATGCACACTGCTGTGCATAGACATGTACGGACACGCCTGTAAGATGCTCACCTTGGCTTGCACGTGGAGTTAACCAATCTAAATCAATCCTTCCACAAATACAGGAGTTTATTAAAACTCAAACCTGAGATATCAATGGGGAGCAGCAGATTGACACAGGAACATTTAACTCAATGATGGGGTCTAGAGACGCAAATGACAGTAGTAAAATCATCAGTCCCACATTACAGAAGAGGAAACAGGTTTTCTCAGGAATCCTGGTGTTTTGCCAGGCCTTTCACATTTAATTCAGTATTGTTAGCTCTTTGTTTCTCTCACTTCTGCTGCACTGGAAATCGTTCATCTTCATGTCAACTGAGGTCACTTGGTTAGGGTTGACTTAATTCAAATTGCACAACAGTGATTTCTATTTAATATATTTTCTAGATCTTTTTTGTAATCCATGAAATTGTCAGAGACATTTAGAATACTGGTACATGCCCATGTTACAGTGTTGTTTGGCCTCTTCAGGGTTCTTATCTATAGATAAGATGTACCTGTGTGCCAATTTTGTTTGCTCAAATCTTGATTGTATGGGAAGACTTGGTGGAACAAGGAACTCACAGACAGATGGAGTTTAGATTCTAGTAAAAAAAAAAAAAACATAATTACGCATTAAGAATTGTGTCCATGTTAGACAATTGTTCCTCAGTAGGAAGTGAGGTGAATGGTGGGAGGAAGTTTAGTTGTTTAACGTTAGCCATAACCACACCTTAAGTGTGAATGAAGTGCTAGGATTGATCATAGCTTTAACTTCATTGTAATAATCCAAAAGCCACAAGTAAGCCATGTAACATTTTATGTAGCAACAGGATTTGAAATGTGTCTCTCATTCATTAATTAAGGCTATTTCTTTGGTAGAACATGTTTTCATTCACTCTAGGTTCCTTTCACAAGTGTTATGTGCAGCAGAAGTGAAAATAAATTGATGTAAAACTCAAACGTGGGAGCTGCTCTTTTGTTGACTCATGTCATCAGCAATGCTGTGTATTTTAAATCAGTTCTGCACATTTGCATTTGTGGTTAGAACTACTTTATATCTTATCTATATAGCTACAGCTGTACTGTAATGTTTTCTTCTGAGTCGAGTCTTCAGGTTTCCGTTATCACACCGAGTCTGTGGTTGTAGTCTGTACACTTTTGATCACACCTTTAGCACAAACAATTTTAAGGGGCTTGGCGCTTCACATATTTAGAAATTCTTTAGTAAAAAGTGCTATTATGATAGTTTTTAATGCAATAAATATCCTCTGGAACAATGAGCAAGAAAACATGACTAAAGCAAGTGTCTGATTTTGAAAGTCAGACCTTTTTTGCATGAGTCTGACCAGTTGTGAAATGTTTGGTTTTCTGTTAACACTGATGTCATTCCTGGACAGGGAATGAGGATGTTAGTCTAAAACACACACACCCTGTGACATATATTGAGTCAGAGATTGTTTTTGTCTTTTGGGGAATTTCTTGATTGCTTGTTGCGCAAGCAGTATCACTTGGGATTATTTTTTCCAGTACTGTCCAGCTGATTTTCTACACATTGGCAAAAAAAATTTGCAACTTTATGTGGTCACACATCAAAAGTTTTGGTAAGACAAAAAAACAAAAAGAGCTGTGTGAATGCACTCTCGAGTTGTTTCTTTAATCAGCTGTTTGAAAACAATTGTGCAATGTAGGATGGAATAACAATTGCTTCAGCAATATATTAATAGTTGGTTTTCATAGTCATTCAGGACTAATGTTATTGAATTATGCAGCTGGTCAGATGACTTATATTGTTCCAGCACCATGTAAGTTGTTTGTAAAAGCAGCAGGCATCAATCACAGCATCTCCCTGTGCTTATTTTCCTCCCTCTGGGTTTATTTCACTCAATTACTACACACTCCTGGAGTTTCACTTGTTCAAGTGTGAAGAAAAATATATTTAAATCAGAAACAAACATGCAATATTCCGTTGCGTGATTGTTCTGAACCTCTCTGCAGGCTATGCTTATATCTCGCTCCAGAGCTGGACTGAAATTTATGTCCTTACTTTTTGGTGACATATTTGCGAACACAGCTTCTAACCTTCAAGGCACAGGGTGGGTGTTTCCCATGGCAAAGGCTGGCTGACTTATAAAGGAAGCCATAGTGCTGTATAGCCAACAAATCTTGTCAACAAGCTTATCAACAAAGCCCAAACAGAGAGGCAAAGTCAAAATGTCACACCCCAGCTAGTCTTTGTTTGTAGCGTATAACTATCTTTCTCAGCTTTTTGTTCAAAAACAAATCAGCCGTAGAAATTATGGAATTTACTGAATGAACTTTCATACAAGCAGAACCTAAATCGTGGTAAATTAATAGATCAAATGATATGTCTTTAAAAAAAATCTGATTTTGTAAAGAATAGTATTAACCTCTCTCTCTGAGCCATCTTCCCCATCCTCCCTGTATTGTGCAAATATCTGTCCTTGTACTGTATACTGTACGCTTACACTTCTCTCCAGTAGATCTGGTTTCCTGTACATTTTATAAGAACCTTTCACAAACAGGAGGTCTTTTATGTGTTTCTCCTTTAGCCCATCTACAAAGTCTTTTATGTTTTTGCTTGTGGTTGTTCTGAATGTCTTCCGTTAACCTCAGCATGTTTGTACCCTCGTTTTTAAAAGCATCCTGTAGGGCTGGATGGTGGCTGGTCACATTTTCATTCAATGTGAAAACTGAGTAAGCCGATGTCTCCAAGCAGTCCCTGATAAGCTTAGATTACAACAAACTATAACATGATGATTTGGCTTCCACTTGTCTGTCCCTTATGTGGTAGCAGGAGTGATTAAAGGCTCTCTGAGAATCACCGAGACGTGTTTTTCTCGTTGCTTTTAATGCTTGCCCACATTTAAGCAAGATCCAAACTTCACATTGATGAAAACATGTCCAGCTAAAGGGGCAATCAGATCTTTGTTCACCTTTGTTTACCTGTATTTCATGCATGGATGAGCTTCAATAAGATGGTTTTAAAGGATCAGAAAAGAGATTAGGAGTTAGCCTTTCTACCAGATGGATGATTTCATTTAATATATAAAAAAAAAACACCTCATAGATTATGTCTGTCAGCTGCTGGTCAGTGGTGGTGGATCCTCCTTCACACAGTTTTATGCACAGGCTTACTAGGAGCACATAATTTGTGTGCCTGTGTGGAATTGTATAATGCTTGTGTAATACTTGTAAGTTATGTACCAAGAAGCTGCTAAATATACAGTCTGAGTCTTATCTTCAGGCTTACAGACAGAAAGCAGCAATGCCAGCAATGTGATGAAATTAAATGGTATATGTTATATTGTATAGACTTTTCTATATTAGTGGTCAACAAAAATGTTTATTTATTTTTTAAATATGAGTTTTACTGGTTCCGCTCGTCCTTAAATAGCTCGTTGGTGTGACGGAATTCTTCATCTCTAAAGCAATAACAAGAAACTCTATATACGCACACACACAAACACTGCTTCAAATTATCTCCCGACCAATACTGTTTTTGTGGGCTGATACTGATTTTAAGGGACTAAAAAATTGCATTACATACAGTGACTTATATTCTTTATAAGTATATAAGCAGTATGTTTGAGCTGGTTTGAAAATTCAAAACAGTGGTATCACTGTTTATGAACATTACAGCAATGTCTGTCATAAACTAGATTACATCTCACTGTAAAGACCCCGATGTTGGCTCAGTTGCAATCTTCAAATCCATCACAAAGTTGGATTACTTAGACTCTCGGTGCAAAAGCCAATATTTTGGGGTTTGGGGTATAGGCAGAATATATGGATACTGGATATCAGATAATGCATACTGAATATCCGGTTCAAGTCCTCTTGTTCCATAAGCCAGTCATAGTTTATGAATGCAAACAAAGTAACAGAGCAAAACAGCTGCTGACAGACAATAGCGGATTGTTTTCTTCTCCAGAAGGACTGTTTACCTGAAACTGATCACAGTCCTCTCAGACATGACCGGCCACTACTATTTGACTCCAAGCAACTGCAGACAGACACCAAAGAACTTCCAGTCCCTACAGATAAAGCATACTCATATGTAGCTGTGATGTCACTCTGCTACATGTGCTGCAGGTGGTGCTGATAGTATAAGGAACAAAGGGGGGATTTGAAGCTGGTCAAGACATCTAATTTACTTTCCTTAGTTTCACGTTTTACTATTTTTCCCCAGTAAATCAGACTATGACCATATTTCATTTGATTAACAAAATATATTCAGTTAAACTTGTAAAATCTAATAGAATTGTAGTTAAAGCTAATAAAAGTCATTCAGATTATGAGATTTTTCTGATATGATGTATAATAATGCTTATAATGAGCCATTTCCTGGTCATTTACATACGTCAGAAAAAATCATTGTTTTGTATGCTCCAGTCCAGGCTATAAAGTCTCATTAAAAAGTCCTTAAAAAGTATCACATATGTCAAAATATCCAGCTTATTTGTGTATTCATATTTATGCATATTTTAGTAGGCTAACGTGAATATAAAGTCAAGTCAGTGGAGTCAAAGTCAAGTGTTTTGTTTGTTTTTGTGAAGCTGACTCAAATATGTCCGCACCTTCCTTTATTTGGCATTTTTATCAATATCTATGAGCTTCAAAAATATTAGTAGAAACGAGAAAAGAAGGACAGGGGCAGAGTGAAGCTCTGACCACTAAAATGGACACAGACAAATCGAGCTTCCTGCCCGTGGCCCGTGTCCATCCAAAGCCTCCTGTTCCCCAAGCCACGGGGTCTTGGCGTGTAGCGACAGGACAGTCGCGCCATTACAGCGTTTAATTAATGAGGGGTGAGCGCCACATCGCTTTCTGGCCGTTCCCAGGTGGCGATGGGAAATTAGACTCCTTGCTCTGGGGAGAACCATCTGCTTACCACAGTGATACAAACCAGGCCAGTTGTAGGCGATACAAAGAAGTTTGGGGAATGGAGTTTAGGGGAATACCTCTGGTGATTGAAGACCCACGCTCTAACAATTCAACCATCCTTTCTTCTTCCTTTGTTCTTTGAGTCTACAACTAAATCCTAACTTGACAAGTGCAAACGCCAACTCACACAGTCCATAATAGGAAAAGAAACACCCTTGTTTTGTTTTTAAAGCCCTAAGTTACATAAGCTGTTTTTCTGTGACTGCTTGTCTTTAAAACGGCGACAATGACGTATACTCCCACTATAAAGTATTCCTGAAATTTAAAGCTGAAACTAATGTTCTCATGTGGAAGATATAGCAACTTTGTTCACTCTTGTGTAGGCAGGGACACTTCCCCCACTGACAAAGCATTTTATAACGATCATAAGATAGTTATAAAATGCCTTTATAATGATAAACATTAAAAGGAAAGATATGTCACTGAATGGCTGTTGGACCCACCAGCCCTGCTTTTCTTGTGGTGAGGATGTTTAATTAGATGTCTGAGGACTGTCTTACCCGTATTATTATTTTTTGTTTTTAGATGAAGGCTGATTTATTGCCTTTTCAAGTCGGAGAATAATAATAAAAAAATCTCAACATTAAGAGGGCTAAATTTGGCATTTTTGTGAAGGAGTTTGGTGTGAACTACAAGGAATCAGAGTTTTCATATAAAGCTGTGGGTGAATACAAAAATGTGAAAAAAGGTACAAAAACGTACCTGGCTGCATTAGCTGCTGGTGACGAATTACTTTTTTTTGTTTTAAATGTCATGAGATAACGCTAATGTTGCTGGATAGCACTTTAGGGCTGTTAATAATCACCGTGCCATGCCTGAGTGTTTGCATGGAGCACAAGAAGACATAAATGGCTAATTTTGGTGTTTATATTTAGGTTATTGATCTGATTCAAGTGGATGGTGTGTAAAGACTGAAATGAGTGCATCATAAGATGAATTTCCTGCAGAAGTCTGTGAGAATAAATGAAAATAACAAATGCCACTCAATTCCCTGACACTTAGAACATCTTTTAGAATGGAGCTTGTTTTGAAGTTTCGAGTGAAACTGAACAACTGATTGGATGAAAGATTCATTTTCACTTCCTTGCCAAGCTCAGTACCTCAGTTTACATAGTATCTCTTAAAACATGTGTACACTGGTAACTTTCACGATTGCACAATAAGGAAAGATAAGTGTACTTACATGGAAAAATATATATATTTATTCGATTTCGCTATGCCACCTGTCTGGCTGAACCTGTTTCATGTCATCATATGGCTCTTTCGCCCAGCGTGGCAGACAAGTAGAGGCACAGCGAGGTGTAGACAGGTTGCATCACAGCCCCTCTTTACCAAGTCCTGTTTTACTGCCAATAACTGACTTACTGCAGGCATGCAGACTGACAAGCAAACAGGTGTCTGGACACACACAGTCACAGTCATGCGCTTGTTGGTATTACTGCACCTGTGGGAGTATTTGGCCACTACAGTGATAGCTGCTACGTGTATATTTTAGCTCTTTTCTGAACCTTGAATAAATTCTAATGAAACTGAAACTCTAGCAAAAGCTGTAAAACAAATATTTTGTCCTGTACTAGATTCTCAGTTACATAATGAATATCTGATTAACTAATCCAGCAGGGCATTTACGGTTCTGTGGCGCAGCTGTGGAGCCTACAAAAAAGGACGGGGATATTTTTGATATCAACTGAAAGAAACGAGAATTTTCTTTTCCTTCTTTTCACATCAGCTCTCTGTTATCCCTGTTCTTTATTTGCCTTATTTCTGATCTAATTAACTTCTAGATACTCATATATGATTTTTAAGACTAATACTGATACCAGTATTTGGTTATTTGAAAGTCTATATTGCAGCATATTTTTTTCTTTCAGACTCGAACTTATTTCTTTAAAAATTGTTAATTAGCAGTTATTTACTTAATCATTTACACTTTAGATCACCTGATTGTTGTGTTTGTGGCAACATCAACATCCTCTTTACTTTTTGATTTTCATTTGTCAGGAGTTTTGAATGTTGATATCAAAATATTGGAAGATAGTTAATACAACCAATAAATAAAGTAAATGTGTTGAGCTTTGGTAACTCTAACAACTCTAAGGTCCAAAGTTTGCTTCAGTTCCCAAATACAACCACTGAAGCTCAACCAAATGTTAAAACTTATCTGAAGTCTCTCCTCTAATAAAGCTTGTCTCACGGGGGTAACAATAAAGTGTAAAGCTAACACACTTAGACGTTAGCAGTTAGCTAACCAGCTAGTTGGCATCTAGAAAATATTTTTAAAATTTTTGGCGTAAATATTTCTAAAAAAACAAGAACAACAACAACAAAAAAGAAACTAAACTGTTATGAAGTTTTGGAGGGTAAGGAAAGTTAGGTTAGTCATACTATTGCTAGCTACAGAGGTGCTATATTATTAGGCTAATATAAATACAACAGTTCAGGCAGTCTCTTCTTGAAAATAGCAGGATGGTTAAATTGTTCTTGATAACAATACACACCGAATGAGTCAGTCAGTGAAGTACAGCACGTGCCCAGTAGCAACAAGTGCCATCATATAGCATGAAGAAGATATCAAAGAATTAGCAAAACTGCAGCTTACAAAGTGCCTGACGTGTCTCCATTCACAAGAGATTAGTAGATATTATACTGTTGCACAGCTTGAATTACTTGAAACCAAAGAAATATGATCCTGAAGTTAAGCTCCATATCTAAATTGTAGTTTTCCTGACATTAATTCATTTCTGAAGCTATAAAATAATAATAGTCTCCAGGACACAGTGAACCTGGAGACAATAATACATACCAGCGGTATAAGCTTAGCTTTAGGGCTCGCTATAGTGGTAATAAAAAACTGTAGAAAGGTAGAGTGACAACTGAATAGTATATTTAAGCTTGTGTCATTTCAAAGAAACAAACAAGAAATCGCTTAAGAAAGCCTCAAACAATAAAGAAAGCTTGGAAAAAAGAGTTCATACGTGACCACTTAATATGGGGATAACAGTGAATGAACATGAAATAATGCTGTAATGCTTTCCACTATTGCTTAATATGTTAAAGTAAATGACAATGGGTAATGTGGGGAAACTGTTTAAAGCAGAATAATCATATATAAACATCAAAACCACATTTCAATTGACATTTATATCGCTAGTGGGGAAATTTAACAGTCCTGCACATTCACATGCTTCTTTTTAGTTGCGGTAAACGTAGGCAGAGAATCGCAGGATGTTATCAAACTCTGTGTAAAAATAGGAATGACAGCTGGCATGTCTGAACAAGCCCAGGTAAATGAATGAGTTTCATCTACAGCATTAAATATGTTCCCACAGAGATGAAAACAGATGTAATCACGGAGCTTAGGCATAAACACCTGTTTGAATGGACGGCGTTACAGTTGCATTGTTAAATTTAAAAACTAACACTGGACATTACAAAGATAGAAATATAAGAGCATGTGCATTTCATGGGTGTCAGTGGATGATGCGTAACTTAAGTCTGTGGTCTATTTCTGAGAGCTGCAAAAACAGATTTTCACAAAGCATTCTCATAACATCATAATTAATCCATAAAATGTTAATGGCACCCTGGAAGAAACTCTCCTAATGCATTAGATGGCTTTGAACCCTGAGCACGGCCATCCTTAAGTGTATGGATAGGTATTCATGCATATCCTGCACTGCCAAGTTTATTCATCCAAGAACTCATTCACCTATGCTAATGCACACCTACACAAGGTGGCTGCATGATACCATTCCTGCTTCCACACATTCAGAGCAGATAATCCTCAGGCTTTCATGGCAGCAGATTTTTCCCACACTCTGAAAACAGATACTCAATCTCATCAGTACCCATGATCCATCATAATGTCCCAGAGGCGGCCTGGTACTGTCATCAAAATACAGTTTGTTTTTGGCCCGTTCTCACCCATGAATGCATCATCAGGGGGCTGCTAGTGTCTCTCTTTCTGACCTGCATTTGGCTCTATGAAAGATTGGCTTAAATGTGTGAGTCAGGCTGAGTCAACGTGAGTATGCATAAAATGCACTTGAAAATGTGGGGGACAGTGTTCCTCAGTCTCAGGGACGAAGCTGAGGCATTCATATTGCCTTCATTGTCTGACTGGCAGCAGTCTAAAACCCAAAGATAATCTTTTCACCACCGAGACACACAGTTTGAGACGTATCTGCTATGAGATAGCTGCTGTTTTTCCTCACTAGACGACTTTAATAAAAGGTAAAGCTGTTGTGAGGTCATTTTCAGTGACTCAACCAGCAGATTAATCTGATAATTGCATGTTGAGTCCCTTTGCACTAATTCATATCTGCTTCTCTCAGCTCTTCTGTTCCCTGCTTTGTCTGTTTCGTGTTTGTTTTTGGGCACTGACGCATATCTGTGGTGTTGTAGCTAATCATTTTCCAAACCATGCAGCAGTGTTGTGGAAATTTAATGGCATTTGTTATCTACTACCACTACAGACATCGTATTAACACCACATTAAGTGTTAGTTGCATGGCTCTGTTTCTAGCAATGTAAAGCCACATAAGTTGATTTTATTGATCATTTGGGTGGAGGCAGCACATCACTGACATAGCAGCTTATAAAGTTGATGTGGTGAATTAGCACAGAGCTGCCTGTTTACACTTCTGGGGACACTGAAATGCATTGTCATTAATTTTGAGCCATCGTTGTGATTGTTTGCATCCTTTTAAGTCCATCAGTCCCCGAGGACAGCGGGCCTGGTTTGCTCCACTAGTTCACTGGCAAGTTATTAATTTCTCTGTTTGCTTGTGGGCAGCTAGTGTGGAGTGGGGTTACTTAGGCTTTTTATTCATTTACTTTACTTTCTGCTGTTCCTGCTGCTACAAATGAAGATGATCTTTTGAATATGCACAGATTAAGGGAACTCAGGAGACATCTTAATGAGTGACCTCTCTCATGCAACTGAAAATACATTATTAGATAAAACCAGGTGTCTGTTGCAGTCCTGGAGTTGGTGGTTTGTTGGTTGTTGTAGTCGATCCATGCTCTGTATGGCTAATCTTTAATTATCATCAAGGAAAGGCAAAACAGCACACAAGTTGTGAAGCACTGAATCACAGTTGACCTCGTTTATATGCATGTATGATTTAGCCCACTTTAATTAGTGGACAATAGATTACCTGAAAGGGTAAAGCAGGGTTAAGTCATAACGTTTGGCTTGCTCTTTAACTTTAACTTTTAAAAGTTTTAAAGCTGTCTCCATGGCTAAAAACAGTAAACTGAAATGATAGGATATTAAAATACTTTGGCTGACTTGAAGGTTGTTGCTTGTATCTAAAAGGAAAGAAAATATGTTTCTTAGGACCAGTGGGGAGTTAAAGCCTCAGTCACATAGGCCTAGAGACCAATAAGCAACCACCCGGTATTCCCCTCCGACCGGTTGGTGAGTAATTGGTGGCAGTTGCTAGGTTACATTAGTTGCAAAGCGGTTACCTCCTAGTGACTGCTTTGCTTTTACCCTTAGTTTGCAGGGAAGACACAAACTACTCACTGAGTGGTAGTGAAACTAAAATTAAGGGCAATGTAATTGTGGCAGTCTTCTTCTTCTTCCAGCAACCACTCTCCAACCAGTCAGGAATATACATTTTTCCCTACCCACCAGTGGTTGACAGGACTGGTCTCTTAGCTTCTGTGGGCCTGACTGAGGTCTAACTTATAGTAGGCCTATATTTACGAAGCATGTAAATACAGATAATGAAAAACATTAAATAATAAAAATGTACTATGCAGCCATAAAAAAGGGCTAACCAAATGTTGCTAGATCACAAGTGCATATTTCTCTAAAGTCAAGCTGACAGTCTAAATATTATTCATGAAATAGTTAGCCCCACAGTTTTAGCAATTCCACCTTGATTCCAGTAAGTTATTGGCAGCTTTCACACCTTAACATGATTCTAGCTCATTTCCTTTTTGGAGTTTTTTTTACTGTTGCCAGTTGTCCTTTTTCCTTTCTGTCTTTCTCTCCTCCTCTCTGCTGGAAGTCGAGGCCTGTGAAATTGGTCAGGAAACATCAATCACGCCTTCATTTCCCAGACTACCTACAGACTCCCTCCGCACCCCTGCTCCTGCCCACGGTCGGCATGCTCACAGGGGTTTTTCACCCTGGCTGTTCTTATGCTGCTATCATTCTGAGTGTCCTCTCCACTGCATAAATCCCTCTGTCCTCACGGGGATAAAGAGAGTGAAGCTGATAGAGTGCCCAGTTATAAACTGTCCTCAGGAAGGACTGGGCTCATCCATGTTTTAGTACAACACTGTGGTGATATTTCTGCAAGTTTAGTAACCTCATGCTAGAGGTTAGAGTAGTAATACTATGTAGGAGATGACAGAAATTTTCCCTGGTGGCCACCCAAATTGTACTTCTGTGTTTTTTTTAAGCCCACACAGGGAACACCTTGGAAATTATGTCAGGCTTGGGTATGTGTAAGCATTTGTTGTGATTTAGGAATCGCAACAAATGCTTACACAATTTTTTTTTTTTTTTGCAGAAATACATTTCTTATACAGATATATTGTTATTTATTGATAGACTAATGCCATAATTTTCTAAAATTGTGAGGTCTTTCTTAATTTACTACCCAGCAATGTATTTACAAACTAGTCAGCAACATATAGCAAATCCTGCACTTGACTACTTACTCTGATACTGATATATTACAATAAAACATAAATTGATGACATTATAAATATTAAAAACACAGCTATTTATGCAAAAAACATTAAAAACATCTATTATATAAAATGATATAAAAGAATTAATACTTAAAAGTTAAAACCAAATTATTATAAAAAGCAAAGAAAATTTACAAAAATCAGTTAAAAAACTGAGATTTTGTCATAATAAATTATTTTAAAATTATATTTAAATCAATCAAATCACAAATATTTTCATATTTTCAAAGTATTTAAACATCTGGAGTTAAAATGAAGTTAAATAAATATTAATATTCTCATAAAGGGAGAAATCAAATAAAACAAAATATAAACTTGTGTTTTAATTATACATTAAGATTTATCATCGTAAAACAAAACTTTTTTCATAATCATAATGTTATACTCATAACATCAGAAATTAATTAAAATCTAATAAAATTCAATTGATTTTTGAATGATTATGAACAATTTATATAATAAAATGGAGTTTGACATCTTCCTATTTCCTGCAGAACAATAAGAAACCATCTCACATTTTCATTAGTGCTAAAACGAGACAGCGAGCAAACCTGTCCTGAATCATTTTTGTGTTTATTTAAAGAGAGCTGTCAGATAGGTGACACAAGAGAAAGATAATGAGATCTGACAGAGTAAATTATATACAGAGGAGAGATTACCATGTGATAGATGGAGAAAAATGATGCCCAGTGTCCCCCGTGTCCTTTCACATCACTTATCGATGTAAAAAGATTTTATATTTGTCCTCATTTTAATTGTGCATAAAGGATCTTTATCTTGACAACAGGTCTGAGGGACCTCAGAGGTACAAGAGGGCCAATTTTTGCAATCACAGCCAGACTGCCCCAAGTGTCAGCTGCTCTTTGTTGCCGTTATTGTGCATGTGCATCTATCCATGAGTCTGTATGCCATACAAATACTGCTCTGTCAGACTTTTTGGCGCTGACACCATTAATAACTGACTTGTACACACCGATACACAAACAGACTGATGTGCATTCAACGAGTCCACCTGGGGAAATGAACAAGTGTTCCTCCGTGGAGAAAACGACAAAAGACTGTCAGACAGTTGCTCAGAAATCAGCTTTGATCACCTTTCTTATGAAAACCAAATGCGAAGTTTCGAGCGTCGCATGAAATGTTCTGCTGTATTTTTTCTTTCCTTCCCGTCTCTTTTCGTCTGTGGAGACATCTGTAGAGCAGGATTAATTGAAAAGGCACTTTCGTCACACTAAAACTCAATCGCTTGCATCCTCTCCAAACGAGATGACAGACAAAAAAAAAGTAAATAAATAAATCCGAGGCTTTCCCTCGGAAGGATTCAGCTGAATAAACACTTGTTTTGAAAACGGAAAGGAGACATTTGTGTTGGTGTGAACGTTTGAAATGTTGTGTTGGATTAATCTTGGCATTTAACTTTTGCTCAAGACAGTCTAGAGACGGTAGAGAAGCCTAAGTGATGTGCGAGATGTCAGTTTTGTGTGTTTTATTTGTTTGTAACTGTGTGTGTGTGTGTGTGTGTGTGTGTGTGTGTGTGTGTGTGTGTGTGTGTGTGTGTGTGTGTGTTTTGCCTAGTTTCACTATGTCTGCACACCAACGGCATGCCCTGAAGCAACTGATTAGTTAATTAGAAAAGTAATTAAATATTAATATAGGTCATTTATCAGAAAAAAAGGCTAAATACTTGCTTTTCAATCGAAAGAAAAGCTAAATTAGAGGATGGGACAACCTTTTAAACCATTGTGACCCTTGACCACATGTTAGTCCATCATGTGTGTTGTGGCTGTGGGAAATTGTTGTTTACTGAGCTGCTTAAAAGCCAGATAGCTGCAAAGGGAACTGCTGAATATCACTGAACACATCTGCGAGTTGCAGAAAGTTGTATAACTTAATATGCAGATAACTTTTTGGTGTATTGGATTTATACTCTCCCTGTGGTTCAGCTCAGTTATGTAACAGATACATGAGATTTAAATGCGAGCTTTTGCCTTTATTTGTAAGGAAGCACCAGTCCAGCTTTGATTTTCTTTGCTCCTGATATCAATTTTAAAAACATAAACTCTTGGTATTAGAGTGCTGATTCAACAGCAGCACTTTTCTTCTTTTCTTTAAATGAGAACAACACCAATTATACAGGCATAAGATTACTCGCTGCCAGCATATTGTAACTGCATCTCAGATGAAGCTGGAATTTGATTGTGGGCAATGTAGATGCCAAGTTTTGACAAATAAGGTGTTAGGTTTTTTCCTACAGTCCTGAGGAAACTTTGTTTAACTTATTTAAGATGCTTTTTGAACAATAAGTAGTTTTACTTAAAAGAAAAACACTTCCTGTCAATGGAAATTTATTTATATACAAACAGGATAACAATGCATAAAGCTGGAGGACTGGGGAGGGGGATGATGCATGAGACTGCTGGTGGTGAATAGTACAGTTTTTACAAATAACCCTCGTGACTGGTCTTACATAAACTCTCTCTGGAGGAAGGAAAGTTTATTTCTCTCTTGGTTGTGGTTTAGATCATTTTCAGAGCCCTGCTTTTATAAATTTCCCCCCTCCCAACCCCAAATATAATTAGGCCCATTGGTGTGGAAATCCTCTACCTAATACACAGACTGACAGCAGGGCTCAAAAAGCGTAATAACCTCTCTGTCGAGTGAGCTAATTTGCTATCGCATGTGAAGATCTTCAGCTGTTAGCCAGCATTCATGAGTCAGCTTGTGGAGAAGAATAATTGGAACTGTACTAATGCAATGAGGAATTACTATTCTGGGGTCTAGTTAGGCATTATGTGGGACAGCATGAACATGAGATGTAACCAAGTGTCGGTTTACAAGCCTGCCACTTATAATTGAAAAAAAAAAAAAAACCCAGAAAGAGAGAAA
>VVHJ01035526.1:3590-14520 GCA_015107715.1 Tylochromis polylepis
GTGATTGAAAAGGAAGCCAAGTACTTTTCCTAGGGTGCTATCAGTTGTGCCACTGAAACCAACTGTGGGTTTAAATAAAGAGAGAGCAAGCTGGAGACTGAGGGAGAGTGAGATGGTAATGAAGATAATCAAAGGGAGACACGCCAAGAAGGAGGGCTTTATAGATGCACAGCAGGGCCTCACAACAGCTGTAGGGTAGTCATGTATTGGCCCACTGGGAGACTGCTTAGGATACATCAAGACCTGCTGGGGAGATGGCAAGAGCAAGAGGAAGGCATACAGGAGAGAGGAAGTGCCAGAGACAGAAAAGAGGGAGTCGAAGACTTCTGAGAATAGAAGATGAGTAGTGAATGTTAAATAAGTTTCTGAAACCAATGAATCAGCATTAGTTTTCTCAGGAATATTGTTTTGAAATAATTCAAAAATGGTTTCTACAAAGATCACAGACCACTGCAAGCAGTAATATGAACCGGACTGATCTGTTTTGCAGTTAAGAGAATAAGCATGGTTCGATTTGAAATAGGATTTTTCCACTTGGAGACTTTTCCTGGAACATGACAGAAATGGCTCCATATGGCCTTTCTGTCTATTTACAGTCTCTGCACATCTCTGACCAACAGTCTGACAAGGACTGTCCAACCTGACCAAACTGATCCCTCATCATTCAGGTGACAGAGGGTGACAAACACAAACACATGATGGTTCATGCAGTGAATTATTGTATTTTTTTTTTATATAATCAAATGTTCTGTGTATTACTTGATCCAATATAAACCCATGCTTGATTCCATAACCTATAGGCCAGTTTATGGATTCAACATCTATTAGAAGCTCCACAATAGTTTTAAACTCAGAGAAAATGAAACTTATATGTTTTACTATTGTCTTTGGATTAGGAGTTTATTGACATTCAGTTCATGTTACTAATAAATAAGACAGTTAAGGAAATTGATATCCATTGTTACATGTCATTCTATGTAACACTATATTACATTCACCCAACTAAAGGCAAAATCTGCATATCATATGTATGTGTAAAATTTTTCCAGCTAGATTTCACTAGATTAAAGATTGCAGTGAATTGAGTTCTGTTTTCTTTGCCCTCCCAATCAGAGTGCAGAATCCTAGCTTGATGGCTGTTAAAGGACTTTTATTTTAAAGTGAGTCAAGAGATGAGAAACTTAAAATTTAGACTATACCCCATACCATCTGTGTTTCTACTACTATTTGGACTGGATCTGCCCTGTAGTTTTTCCCTATTTGTGGAAGGCTGTCAGTCAACTATTTACCTCAGCTGTCAATGTTGGGTGAGAGGCATCCACCTTCATTTACCCTGGAGGAGGCTGTAAAGCTTTATGAAGGAGTCCGATACAAGCCGATGACTAAGTGAAACTCACTTCTGTCTAATAACAGCCAAACAGAGGTAAATTGTTGAGGATATGCTGAACTGTCGGTAAGCTACTGTTAGCCTCTGTTAGCTTTTGATCTCCAGTGTTAGTTACTGTTAGCTGCTGTTTGGTAGCATTCATGAAACTATCTTTGGAGTGGGTGTACTCTGACACTTAGTGAATAAACTGTCATATGATGTATAATCAAACTGTTAATCAGAGGGAAAATATGACTTTTAGGACACTCAAGCCTAACATTAGCTTATAGCTTATAACTGACTGTTATTTTTGTTTAGTCAGCTCCATGATAAGAGAGAGCTGTATGTCTAATCTGGTGACAATAAGTAACTGCAAAAATATCAGGAATAAATGGGCATGCTTTAATATTTCTTTTTTGGTATTCTACATTGGCCTTTATTGGATACAAATGGTGAAGACAGACAAGAAAGTGGAGAGAAAGAGAGGGGAAGACACACAGCAAAAAGCTGTGGGTCAGACTCAAACCCAGGCCTCTGCTTTCTGGCCATGTGGCATATGGGCAGCTGCTCACCCACTGAGCTAAACCATTACAACTTGTGCACATTTTCATGTGTTAGAGCCTCAACTTCAGTTCACAAGATGAGGCTTTGGGTGAGGAGAAAGAGGATGGCATTTTATTAACATGTCAGTGGCATTGTCTCGTTCCTTTGTGTTATTGTTTCTTTGGTAAAGGGGATCCCTTCTCTGAACATAAAATGTCAGTATGTCTGGAATCTGGAGGTGCAGGCATGAAAGGTCCCTCTATGGCAACTTAACCTGCGACTTCTCTTGTCCTCTGCCTTTGGTGTACAATGTATATGGCCAGTCTCTAGCCACGTACAGAAAACACGATTAGTTGGAAGGCAGATGTCCTTCCTGATCACTATTCAAATATGGTTGGTGAACATGGCAGCTTCCACAAACCACAAACCTGATCCGTATTTTAAATTGATTAATTATAAACTTATAAGAATACATCAGTTTCTTGGACGATGTTTAGACATACTATTCTGTTTATATTTACGTGTACAGTTTTTTTTCTATTAAATAACCTAAAAAAACGAACCTTTAAAGTGCTACGTCTCAGATTTAATTTGAGCTGGTCTATATTACTGTTAAAGACTTATGAAGTCACCCTCAATATACGTATAGTGTCATAGAAAATCATTGTTTTTAATATTTACTGGAAATTTCCTCGGAGTCAATGACTGCCTCAAGTTTTCTTAATTCTTGCTCTTTTTCTTTTTACTTTTGTCAAGTATTCTTTAGTCCGTAAAGGATACTTGTTTGGGATTCATGCCCTTATGGATTGTAAAATGCTCTTGAGTTTTAATGCACTTTTTAAATCTGAGCAAACAGAATGATGCTGTGAGTGAGATATAAATCATCAATAGGGCGTCAATAAATATGAGTGTGCAAATGTCCTTATTAGCTATTCCTGCCATGGCACAGCACCACCAAGGACCACCAAGTGTGACTGATGAGAGGAAAGACTTTGAGTGATGAGTTTCCTCTCCTTCCATCGCTGTGTTTCACCCACCCATTAAACATCACAACTGCAGCCTGACGTGTTCTGTTTTTTGACGCTCAGTGGGGGGGTCGGCGTCTCGTGTTGAATTCTCAGGGATTTGGGATCTTTTATTTTAATGTTTTTTACTCGCTTTTGAGAAAACAGCCACAGGTCTTCCAGGAAGTGCTCTTGACCTGCTGTGAAGGCATACATTGTGATTTTTCAATTTTTCAGTCATCCAAGACATTCATTCTGCTTGTTCTACCATGTTATTTGCAGCTGATGCAAACCCACATGTGATTTCACTTGTGAGTAAACTCAACCTGAAACGACACCAACATGTTACCCAAAATGTTTTGTAGTGTCCAATTACTTCTGAACCCTCACAAACAGACACAGTTCTATTTTGATGGAAACAGAAACCATTTCAAATTACAGCACTTCACCAGTCATTTTAGTAATTCCAGTTAAACGTGTTACATCACATCAAACCTACAGAGAACAAAATTGTGTTACTGCAAAATAATTAAATAAATAAACAAACTGAAAACAAAACAATCTGACACACACACAAAAGCCAAACCAGTGCCTATGCTTTGCAATGTTCCTTGTCTGTATCCTCTTTAGGTGGGTCTGAATGTGCGCACGTCCACATCATGAACTCTCCTTCCTGAGACCTGATGGATTATTAACTTGCCTCTGCAGCAGCATGCTGTCACGTTTCATACGACTTTGAACACCCCTCAAAGAGTCAAAAAACATCACTGACGTCTGCGATGACAGATGTTTATGTACTTTATGGTAAGCACTGTGTAAAAGTGGAAGGGATGCATATGGTGACAAAGCATGAGGGTGGCAACAAAGGAGGGGGAGGTGAATGTTTTGGTTTTGAGTAGGGAGTATGAGGAAAGTGTGTGTAAGGTTCAGGTCAGCGTGGAGCCAGAGTATAAACATAGAAAGGTGTACGCCCTTTAATGCAGATGACTGAACACTGGACTAAGGTTAGTACAATACAAACACATGCACACATGCACACACACTGAACATCAAGAAAAGGCAACTTGTGTTTACATTCACTGGAAACCTGTGACATAATTTAAACTATAATTTTATAATTTATTGGAATGCAGAAGGACGCTAGAGTAAGCTGAGAGAACCAGAGCTGGACTGGGACAAAAAAATCGGCTCTGGCACTTTTGGTCCAGGCGGCCCATCGTGATCGCTGCATTTATTTTTAGTTTCTTTTCTTTTTCTGTCTTAGCTTTTCAGCTCCACATTTTCACCTCTTCTTTCTCACTAAACTCTGTTCTACAAGTTGCACGACGCACAGCGAAGGTAGGAGAGGGCCTGGTTTCATTAAGAGAATTGACTGGAGAGTGTCGGTAATAAAAATAAATGAATTGGCTGCTGTAAGTGCTTGTAGGGGCCTTTCAACTGATCCTTTGGCCCAAAAGTGTGCCGGCCCATCAGGTATGCCAGATTACCAGTCCAGCCCTGGACAGAACCCACGCAGACACATACACAGAGAACATGTCAAGGCCAGAAAGGCCTCAGTCTGGATTCAAACCAAGATCTTCTTGCTATGAACAGCACCACAATGCCACCTGCCACCACCACCTTGGTAAATGAGAACACACAAAGTAAACAAAAAGCTGCAATATTTATAAAGTCTTAATCATGCCTAACTCAGATAACCACTCGTTATAGCATGCAGAAGAGCATCTCCTAATGCACTACACTTTGAACCTTGAAGCAGGCTACATCAGATAGAGACCACACTGGGATGCCACTCCTGTCAGCTATGGGCTAATCAAAATGATCTTAGAAGATTGGAAAAATGGACTTGAGTTTCTACTCTGACATTTGGATGGTACGGTCAGAAGTTGGTGTAAACAGCATGAAAGCATGAATCCATCTTGCCTTTTATAAACAGTTAAGACTGCTGCTGGTGGTGTAATGGTGTGGGATATATATATTTTTAGCACACTTTGGACCCCATAGTACCAAAAGAGCTTTATTTAAACACCACAGGCTATCTGAGTATTCTTTCTGGCCATATTCATCCCTTTATGACCATGCTGTATATCTTCTGATGGCTGCTTCCAGCAGGATAACACATCATGTCATAAACTCTCAAATCATGTCAAACTGGTTTCTTAAACATGACAATGAGTTTACTGTACTCAAATGTGTGTCTTTGGAATGTGGTGGAACGGGAAAATATAAGCATTTTTTTTTAATAACAACCTTGTTAAGTGTCTGCAATGTGAATAAAAGTGAAACCAAATACCAACATTTAGGACTGATATTCACTTATATTCAGACATATATATTAAAGTGCCTAAGTTGCACTTCTACTAGTGATGTCGATGCAGATGATTTTCAGACCAGTCATGATCTGCACCCTGATGTATGATGTACTGAGGAACCTGAATCACTTTAAAACACAGTCAAAGTATGTGGTGATTAACAGATGAAAGATCACCCCCTCACAGCCTGTCAGAAGCTTTTGTCTATTTACAGAGTTGTGTTGGCCACAGAGCTTATGCAGTCTAAACTGTGTGTGAGTGAAAGTGTTTGTGGTCTTCAGTGGACTGTATAAAAATGAGCGCTTTCCTGTTCTTTCTTTTAGATTTCTAATTCCCTGCCTCTTCCATAGATGGCTTCAGATTGCCGGTGTATGTGTGTCTACCTTTGACCTGAAGGACACCAGCTCAGACTGCTGTCTCCATGGTGAGGGGCTGCTTCCTGTCACCAGAAGGCTGGGCTTCCTGTGCTGAGGACACTGTCGCAGTGTGTGCATGTATGTATGTTGTGTAGCTGTCTCTTATTACACCCTTTTTAGTCCCCTTTTAGCAAACGCTTTCCTAAAAGCAAATCTCAGTGTACTTCCTGCCCTAAAAAACGGGCAATTCTACACCCTATTACAGCGAGCTGCAGAGCCAAATCAGCAACCAGGAAGCTGTTTGCTGTATCAGAAGCTGTATCCATTGTGTGAGTCACTCTCTCATCTTGAGTGGATTTTAGCTGGCAGAGACCAAACAGGTAGAGCTGAACTGAGCAGAGGCGGGAGGGTGAAGTTTGGGGTGAAATTAAATGTGGAGGAAGCCTCTCGAAATAGCAAAGGCAGGCCAAAGCCATTGTCTGAACTGTTCCAGTGTCTTTTTTCTTTTCCTCCCGTGGACTCCATCCCTGTTCACCCCACCCCTGCGCTAAACTGACTGGACAGTAGACACACAGGCACCAGGAGGGAAACCCTTCCTCTGCATGCTATTCTTTGAGGATGGCTATTGTAAAATGTTGGCAAAGGGCAACTTTGCAGATGAGTGTGTCAAATGTAAAACCTAACATTTGCTATTGTATGCCACTTTAAAATGGGAACCTTTTCCTTTATGTGACTTATTTTGACGTATTTTTAACAAGTCTGCGACACCTCAGTTAATACTCACACTGATGATGATGGTGATAATGAATTTCCATAAAGAAGCACGTCTTCATCAGAGAAATGCCTGATTACTAGTGTTTGGATAATCAAGGCTCACCAACACAATGTAGTGCTGCAGTGCTATTTTTAATGTATGAAATATTTTGGCTGTTTGCTGAGTAGAGTTTTGTGAAACTTATGATTACAGTGATCCAACTAGTGCCCCTGACAGTATAAAGTATCCACCCAGACAAATTTCACACCCTAGAAGTCATGCAAGCCTGCAGTACTTTGACGAAACACTTCTTGTGACACCACTTGGCATTTCAGTCAGCCAGTCAGCACAGCACTGCTCCCTGCAAGGTGAAGCAGTCAGCATCTTTATGTAATAGCTGATATGTATCAAGCAGAGAAAAGAACTCAATACGGAGTGGAAAGATTACGAAGAACACCAAAATTATCTTGTGTGTGTGTGTGTGTGTGTGTGTGTGTGTGTGTGTCCCAATCTTTCTATAGCAATCTGTAGATATCAGAGAGGGAAATGCTGGAGTTACAAAAGCTTTTTCAACCAGAAAGTTGTTGCCTACTCAAAGATTAGATAAAAGAGAAGGTACTCTGAACAAAGAAGATTTGCTTTGAATTGAAAACCAACCACTCAAACCTCAACTGAGTGCTACTTTAAATTACTTGGCACTTCTCTGTGATTTTCAAGACTTTCTGACTCATTGTATTGCATTGTCAGGCAAATCATACCCATGCAACGGACCATTCAGTATATCCTTTGCTATAGGAGGCGATAAAGGAAGTATTGAACCAACTTTCCTTGGCATATACTTATTATTTTCCTCATTCCTTATTGTTTATGCATTTTCTTTCTGCTTTGTGTCACCCCATTGGACTTTGTATGTTCTGGGATGCTTGTTTTGTCCAGTAAAGGTTCCCTATTTGTTATATTTCAACCTGCCAATGCGTCCTGTGTTTGGATTCTCCCTTCACCCTCCTGTGACCCCCAGAAACTGCAGTCTATGTGTAAACACTTTCAAACGCACATCATGTGGGGGTAAAATGACACAGTAATGCTGATGTAATGTTGCAGGTCAAATGGCTATTGCTCTGAGACTCAACCTTAATTAAATTCTGCAATGAAAATGTAAAGGATTTCCATTTCCATGTTCCCTTATTTCCCAAGGGGTCACCACAGTAGATGGATCAATTGACGCAACCCTCCCATCCAGACCAGTGAGTATACTGGCTTATGACCCCCCTTTGTTTTTCGCAATGGTTTCGAACCATGGATCTTGCACGTGTAAGGCAAATGGATTGCCACACAGCTGTACCTATTACTATTAATAGCTATTAATGTATCAGTAATGTATCAGTTATAAGCCTTTCATCCACATATTAGCAATTAGCTTTTCTGTTATTTTGAAATAACAGAACAGCATTGCCAATATGCAGGTCATAGTATCACCATCATGTCAAATGATCAGTTTCATTTAAATTTCATCAAAATATCGATCCTTGCTCCAGAATATTGCAGTGATAGTACTGACAGGGACTAGAAAGAGAGAGCATATTTCTCCTATATTAGCTTCTCTTCTGTTGAATCCAGAATCAAATTTTAAAATCCTTCTTATTACATAAAAGGTCTTGACTAATCAGGGTCCATCTTATCTTAAAGACCTCATAGTACCATATCACTCCAACAGAATGCTTCTCTCTCAGACTGCTGGTTTCCCTGTGGTTCCTAGAGTATTTAAAAGTAGAATGGGAGACAGAGTCTTCAGCTTTCAGGTCCCTCTTCTGTGGAACCAGCTTCCAGTTTGACCTGTCTCCATCCCCTTACCCCCAAACAGTCACGGCAGATGGCCGCCCCTCCCTTAGCCTGGTTCTGCCAAAGGTTTCTTCCTGTTAACAGGGAGTTTTTCCTTCTCACTTTTGCCAAGTGCTTGTTCATAGGGGGTCATCATCAGATTGTTGGGGTTTTCCCTCTATTATTGCAAGGTCTTTACCTTACAACATAAAGCGCTTGAGGGAATTTGGTGCTATGTAAATAAAATTGAATTGAACTGAATATTAAAGATTGAAAAAAGTCATGCAACAGACTCAAGATCTGTCTAGTGTGTACCCCAACTTTAACTCTATGAAAGGGAGGCTCCAGTACTCCCTACACCACGACCCAGTAGCAGTTAAATAAAGCCAGAGAGATGTGTTTAGGATTATAAATTTACTGGCGTATAACTAAAGTAATTTAAGCATCATTAATAATTATGTTAAGTTACAAATTACACAGTAACTCTCTTTTACAATAAGCCATCTTAGAAGGTGGAGTTGAAAAGGGAATAAAATCAGAAGATATAAACTGGTCCAGAATACTGTGCTCTGTTAACAGCTATGCCGTCTACAGGCATATATATGCACATGTTTGTGCATTTCTCTGACATGAGTGACCCCCTGGGATTCATCCTGCTTGCATGATGCAACCAATGCAATGATGCAATGTTGGTGTAACTGCATCGATAGCCTTTGGCTACACACACACAGGGACACACATGTTGAACTTTGATGTTAATAACCACCGGCAGCAGAGAAAAAAACTGTCAGAATGATTGAATTTTATTGCTATGTAACTTCATGTTGTGTGTGTGTGTGTGTGTGTGTGTGTGTGTTTGAAGGTAAAAAAACAACCTCCTGTCTCTTTTACTATCACTCAGACTTTCTTACACATGTGGACATGTCGTCTTGTGTCCATCCAATCAGACTTTTTCCTACAGACAACATGACAGTGATGGGATGAGAAAATAACTTGATTTAAGAGAAGAGTTCAATTCAGAGGTATTGAGTTCCATTTCTTCTTTCCTGCTGTTCTTTCATCATTTTCATGATCATCTACGTGACCTAAGGTAACACGTTAGCAGTTGTGCTGTAAAAGGGCTCTCTGAGCACGCTGCTGATTAATGAATGTGTATATCCTTGCTGGGAATCGTGGCATATCGCCAGCCTAGGAAACTAAACTAATGTCTCAGTCAGTTGGAGAAACATGCAAAGCTAGGGAAGAGGAGGAGAGGGAGATGATTTAGAAGATAAGAAAAGGAGATAAGCTTAGTGGAAGAAAAGAAAAGGGAGGGTAGAAGAAAAATAATTACCAAATCAGAGGAAAAGCTAATGGCTGAACAACAAAGGGAGAAGAATGATGGAGTGGAATAATATTTTAGCTGACAATAAATAAATTCTTTTGGAAGAAAAACGAGGACAGAAGAGAGAAATATAGAGATGGGAGTAGAGGAAGGCGAGTAATGCTCGCTGACATTGAGGAGTCAATTAGTAAGGGGTGATGAGAGGGGAAGGATGATAGGAGAAGACAGACCATGCGCGCGCGCACACACACACACACACACACGCAGACACACACAATCAGTAACAATAATAGTGATGTCACTTTTCCTTTACCTCTTTTCAATAGCTCTGTCTCCTTTTCTCTTTGAAACAGATCTCCCTGCTCTGTATGCAAGACATGTCCCACTTCTCTGTACCTGCCCTGTGTGTGTGTGTGTGTGTGTGTGTGTGTGTGTGTGTGTGTGTGCCTGCATTGACATATCAAGACTCAGTCACTGAGTAGTTTCACCAGGCCGCCAGTCCACAGACCTACGCAGTGTGCTCATTGGTCCTGGAGATGTGCTGATGTGCCAATGATGTTGCAGCAAGATTTCATGACCATGGTCTGTTTGCACACACACACACACACACACACACACACACACACACACACACACACACACACACACACACACACACACACACACACACACACACACACACACACACACACACAGAAGAAGAGAGAGCAGGATGACCAGAACAGAGTATTAATAAAAAAGACTGCACATAGAAAACATGATGTTTGTGTCAGTGCTGACATTTTCTTTTGGAAATAAGAAAAGACGCAGCGTAATGACACATAAAAAGCAAACTAATGCTTTTCACGAGGCACCAAGAGTGAATAGGTGCTTATTGTGCTTATTTATGACTCTGAATGATTCCCAACCCTCTTACCTTTCTCCTTATTTGTGCCACTTAATGGTTAACGAAGCAGCAAGAAACCCTTCTGGAGACTTATCAAGTGGATATGCCACATGGCCAGTGTGGTCAGAGTGTGACATGATGTGTTTCAGCAAGTTCACCCTCTATTTGATCTGAGCAATAATTTTGGAATAATGACAATACTGTTATTAAAAATTTGAGAATGGTATACCATCCATGATATAATGGATGACAATCTGTAGTCTTCTGTTGGATCCTCAGTGGAACAAAATGTTTTTGGACTTTGGACAGTGATTGTTTAGGATGCATCAAATTACAGAAAGTTTCATATGCTCAGGAAGAGCTTAAATACCACAGTACCTACTGTAGGCCCTGTCCACATGCACGTGGGTGTTTTAGAAATCATAACTTGCATTAAAAACCTTTGCTATTAGCATACATTTTTCCACCCATCCATCTTCTTCTGCTTATCCGGGGCCGGGTCGCGGGGGCAGCAGCCTAAGCAGAGAAGCCCAGACCTCCCTCTCCCCAGCCACCTCCTCCAGCTTG
>VVHJ01035533.1:0-19440 GCA_015107715.1 Tylochromis polylepis
TATATATGGTTGTGTTCATGACATTAGATTACACACAGGTGCACTCTATTTAGTCATTAGCACTCATCAGGCAATGTCTATGGGCAACTGACTGCACTCAGACCAAAGGGGGCTGAATAACCTGATGGATAAGTGAACAACCAATGTCCTTACAAAAATAATACAGGTAAGCACAGGACTTATGTATGTGTTCCTCTCTGGAAACAGCGTGGCAATTTAGATCAATGAGAGGTAACTGAAGGAGAATCAATATGTTTTTGATATAAGAGCTAACTGTTTTGTTAGAAATTGCTTGTCCTGAGGATTGGGACTCTGGAGGAACACAGGATTTGTCCAGAGGAAAGCTGTGTTATCATAAACTGTTCAACCATATAAACCTGAAATCTTTGTTTAACAGATGGCCTCTATGATGCGTACAAGAACTCAAAACAATATTCGCTATCAGATGTCTAGCTTTCCCTGTGTTCATGAAAAAACTGTTGTTGTGCCATGTGCATAAATGCATGCATTTCTCTCGATTTCTCTGCAGAATGTGTGAGGCTGTAAGTACATATCAAAGTCAATATTACATGCAGTAACAGGCAGACACTACTGTGATGCACTGACACATCCCAATAATTGCTGCAGTTTGACAGACATCAATATGATGTGTAATAGCTCTGATAGAGAGTTTTTAAAAAAGGGAAGAAATAAAATAGGAAACTACAGTAAATTAGGTTTGTGTGTGCACACTACTGAGAAAAGACTGTGCCTGAAATACTGTAAAGTGCTGTGCTCTCTGTGAAAGTAGCTTGGCTGCCTGTAAACCTAGATACATCATTGGGATTCTGCTGCTTCCTCCCAACACTCCACCTTTAGTTTTGTTCAGTTCTGCTGCATGTCATCTAAATACAGGTAATATTGTGGGGCAGAAAGATGTGGTGCTTGGCTGTAAACTAAAGACGGAGTAAAGTGCTTTATGTAAAAGCCAAAGTCTTGGCACCATACTCTGAGCTTTGAGCCATCTAGTTATGCACTAGTACTAATAACATCTCCCCCTTCTCATTCCAAATAATTGGACACTCCTGATGATTCACTACCACAAGGTAAAAAACAAACAAACACATATTTCCTTTTTTGACGTTAAATTTGGTCTCGTTTTCAGTCAGTGACATGCAGTAATCCTTAGTAAATCGTGTTTGAGGGTACCGTGCAACAATACCTCTCCCTGCTCATTTAATTTGCAAAACTGATGCTGCATCTTTTCAAATCTGACACGCCAACTGCAAGGGCATTATCCATGTACATACTTTATATGCAACTATGTAACTATGAAAGCAGCGGGACAGGGACAGTCATTATAATACATACAAGATCAAAAGAATTGGGATTTATATTGTGTGAGGAACTTTTTTTTCTTCAAGGTTTGCCCACCCGTTAAGGGTATATATATATATATATATATATAAGCTATCATGATTATAGCAAGAAGATTTAACCTTTTTAGGTTCATTAATGTTTTCAGTTTGATTGTGGTGCTTCTTTCAGTTAGCCCTCCAAGTGTTTAATTAGCCCTGCCACTGTGAGTGTCTGAAGGCCTGTGTAAAATGCGTTTGAGCCACCGATTAAATAATTCTCTGAAAAAATAAAATAAGTTTGTAATGTCCTTGTTCTATAATGCAGAAAACATTCATTGTCACAGAAACCACTAGAATTAATTTAAAAAAAAACCCTAAGATAAAATTTTGTCAGATTTTGTATACACACATATGATCTGAATCTGCATATGGCTCATGGAGAATATTTTGGAGGCTGGAACATTCATAATGCTTTTCAGTGCATATGGTTACTTGCGTTTCCTGTTTTTCAGACCATCTTCAAGGCAGAGAAAAACAACACTTCTCATAACTCAGAGGCCATGTCAAATACTCCACGCAGCTTCATTAGTCATTGATTACTTACGTGATCTTCATGTGGCACTAGTCCAGTTGAACTCAAAGGTTGCCCAGCTGAATTTATGGGCTTTGCTTATAAAAGTGGTCTTTTTCAGAGATGTTTGGAAAATTTCGTACCCCATTTTTACTGTTTTTGCATTGGGCATAAAACAATATATGAATCCAGTATTTTTTCAATATGGAAAGGATGATCATGGCATAGTTAAATCAAAGCTGAAGTACTACATATTTAGGGTGTCAGCCATCAACTGTTGGGGGAAATTCCTGTCACAGGCAATGACATGTAGACTTTTGCACACTCATCCTCGGTTGTTAGAGGATGTTCATGTTTTTTAAGCTGAGCTTAAGTTAAGCGTTAGATTGTTTTGAAGTGATACACATTTAGAATCAGGGTGTTATTGTTTGTTTGCACACTCTCGTCTCTGTTCCTTGTCTGTCAGCCTTTTCACATTAGTCACTATCTTCCAGAACATGCAAGTGAAATGATAATTATGCAGACATCTTAAAAGTGGTATGGAAGAGCTGCTTTCCATCTTGTCAGGTTTGCCATCTCTCCAGCACCTCTGCTTCACAGTGACTGCTTCCTCAGAGTCACGATTCCTTTTTGTATCTGGCCAACTGGTTTCAAAGTAATTTGCTGAGGTTTGATTTTAAAGAGCTATTTCTTTCCCCATGTTGGTGTAAAATCACCATCTGTCTCACTGTCTGCTCTGATTTGAGTGGTCTCTTTGCCAGACTGGCCTGCAGATGCATTCAGATCAAGCATCGCACCCTGTTGCCTGCACAGTTTTATGTAATAGACAATTATTTAAAGTGACCACGCTTTCATAATTAATGCTATGAACACCTTATCTGTTATCTCCACACAGTAAAGTAAAAGTTCAGTAAAAAGGAATAAACAAAATATGAAATTGTGGCAACCCTTTAAATCTAAATCAACACAATTTTTCTTTGGTTTCTTTATTCTTTGTAACTCTGGATGTAAATTGGGGTTATTGTAATATATCTAAAATAATTTGGCCATTGTAATTTAGGCATTAAAACCTTTTTCTAGCATTTCACTGTAATTTAAAATATGAGTTGCAAACTACTGGTTACACTCAAGAAGAGCAAGATCAGAATACACTTTGCCAGAAAAAAAATCCAAAAGAATGTGCACCGTTTTAAAGAAAAATTAAGGTGAACTTGGACCAGAGTGATGGGAAGAGAAATGTATGGAGGAGAGAAACAGCTCATGATCCAAAACATACAACATTTTCTATCAAACAAGAGAGAGGTAATGTTGTGACATGGGCTCTGGACAGAAGTAGAAGGATGAAATCTGAAGTGTATAAGGCTGTAGAAAGCGCTTCACAGTGCAAATGGATAATGAGCAAAGCAAACTGCTAATGCAACCAAGGCGTTTTTCAAGGTAAAGAAATGGCATATTCTTCAATGGCAAAGTCAGTGACCTGTTCTCAACTCGACAGAGCATGCTTTTCAGTAACTGAAGACAAAACTAAAGGCAGAGAGACCCACAAATGAGCAGCAACTGAAGGCAGCTGCATTGATTGTTTGGTTTAAAATCCACTGTGATGGTATACAGAGGCAACACACAAAAAACATTGCCTTTGTTAAAGAAAGGTTTTAAGTGAGGAGTTGTAGTGCAATTCGTAACTCATACAAAGTCCACTGGTACTACTAATCTCATGAAAATAGTCCTTTAGTCATCAGACAATAGCCAATGGGTTCCAAGTTTGGGCCCTATGGTTTTCACTTTTAAGTATAGATGTTTATGTATGCACTTAGACAAAGAGGGCACAGACAAAGTAATAATTAGAAAATGCAGATATAAAGCCAGTACCTTGTAAATTGTTCCAACAGGAGAGAAGAGATTAACATGATTTGCATTACCATATTTCTAAAAGAGAGGAAGAGCTGCCTTTCCATCGGCAGTTAATTGACTCAATTTCAAATGCATGCATTACCCTCTCCCTTTCTTTATCCCCCCACCCTCCCTGTCACCCTCTGGGCTGAATTAATGAGAGATCAGTGAAAGGATGCTTACAAGATTAACAAATGCCTCAACACTTAGTCTGTGTATATGAGTGTCATTGGAGGCCTCTGTTGTCCCAAAGGGGCTGTGAGGATTACAGCAGCATACAGTATTGTTTGATTGATGTGTTATGTAAAGGAATTACTAGGATGTATAGCAAATTATATAGAGGCCATGAAGTAATAGCTGTCTATCCACTATTTGTCTTTTCTGGTCAACACACCTAATACTGACACTAAATTCATTAATGTTCTCTACCAAAGTGAAGCTTATTATCATAAAGTAATTTATTCTTTTTTTAATGGGGAAACTTAGTCAGCTTTTTATTAAAAAGATGGGGTTTTTTTACTGATTTTTTTCAGGTGCCTTATGTCACTGTTTCTCCAAGATTTTGAAGGTTTAGGAGTGATTTTAATGAAGAAAATGTTTATACAAAGCCTGTCATCTGAACCTGGGATTACTCTTGCATATAAAATGCAGAATAGTGTTGAGCAAGATTGTTATACTCATACACAGTACTGTACCACTTTGTATACATACACAGGGAATTCAAATACAAAGTTATATAAGACTATTTAAAAGTCTTGAGCCACCCCTCATTTTTTATAATGGAAAAGTGGAAATAGTTGTAGTAATTTATTGAAATATGTGCAAGCTTAGATGAAAATAGAGTCTATAAGGTAAAAACTGTTCTAAAGAGCTTGAAAGTCAGTACTTGGTATGACCAGCCCGAACTCTTATCAAGTTTTTGTGTAGTTTTTTTAATTAGTCTTCTGAATAATTCTCCAGAGTTCTTGAAGGACATACAAAGCTCTTCTTTCGGTGTTGGCTGCTTTTTGTTCTGTTCTCTTAATATGATATCAGACTGCTTCAGTAATGTTGAGGTCCAGCCTATGGAGAAACCAGTTTATGGCCATTAGAGTGTTCCACTGTGTGTTTTTATGTCCAGGTATCCTTTTACTTCATTACTAGTGTGTTTTATTATTGTGAAAAACATTGTGCTGAAAAATCAAAATTTTTGCAATGTTTTTTTTGCAATTTGACACCATCTGTGATAATTGAAATTTCTTAGGTATTTAATAGCAGAAGTTAGGCTTTATTGTTTGAAGTCATGTTTGAAAAACAAAAAAGCAGACAGCCACACTGTACACAATGATTGGCTGGTGTGTAATGCGTTTTTGCCTTAACAAGCAATTAGAGCAGAAAATAGCGATTTATGACAAGAAATTGCTCGTGAAGCACACCAGGAGACGGTTTTATCGTGCTGGATTTTTTTGGAAGCAAGGCAGCAAAGGTAAGACAGAATTCATGCTAATGTTTTTCAAACCTAAAGCCTAATTTTGATCTTCTTTTGCTGCTGGTTTAGTGAATTTTGGTTGGAGCCTGATGAAACTTGCAGTTTTGGAATCTGTGAGATCTGTGCTTTTAGCAGAGACATTTGTCTGTTTACATGCCGTTGGGTGAACAGCAGAATACGCACTTTGTGTGCATCTTTTTGCGGAATCTGTTTATCTGCTCTTTAATTGTTTGTTGCTTTCGCCATGTTTGGCGGTCATGGAAATGATTTTGTGAGCTTTTAGCTGATATTGTGACATTTCTGTGGATACCATAGATGTCTGTATTTAAATGACACACCTGGTGGTGCAGCCCATGAAACCAGATGTTCCCCCTCCTTCCCCACTGGGGTTTAACAGGTTAAGAGTTTCTTCTTGGGAGATGGAGAATAAAAGAGAGCAACAGAAGAAACAATCTATTGCAGATGAACAGTCTCTGAACGTCATGTAGGAAAAAATAGGAAGTAGAAAGAAATCCAGTGAAGACCTGACACAGGATGTGAGACATTCATCTGGTGCTTTAGTTGAATGGTCTCAGTGGAACGAAGAACCCATTCTTAAGAGAGGGAGAAAAGGCTGAGGTATGACACATTACACAAGAATCATACTCAAAATAAGTGGCACCGGGTCTTACAGAGTGATGTGAATGACAGTTGACAAAGCATTGTCAATCTGCACAAAGGAGGTCAGGAGAGCGATGCAACAGTGAGTGTCATTCCCATGTTTGTTTGCACATTTCAATAAATATTCAAATTTTCTTATCAAAATATAAAGAAATGAAGAGGAGCTCAAGACTTTTTGCACAGTACTGCAAGCTGTTATAGTTTCAGTAAAGAACAGGTCTCAATCAATCAATATACTGCTGCATTCAGTTGAGCCATTTTGGGACTGATTACTTTGAATAATGAGATTTTTAGAGCTCAATTCAGGTGCCCTTTATGATTCATTGAAAAGGGCCATGAAGTAATGACTTTAAAGTTACAATAGAATCACAATAAAGGTGTGTTTATTAAATGGCCCTGTGCACCTACTCACACAAATATTTACGCACCCACACAGCAAGTGTTCCCTCAAGTTTAGGAGAGCAGTGAGTAATTAGCATTGGCAAAAGGCATTGACACTACAGAGAGAGATCCATTGAGATACTCCACTGAATTATTCAGACTAATTAGTTTCTCCCATAGACCTATGGGAGCTGTACGTGGATTTAATGTGGTTCACATGTATGTGTGAATTTGAGTGAAGCATGTAATGTACTGTAATTTTTGGGTGGAAGAGATACGCCTGTGTTGTTTGTCTCCCAGTGCCAAAGGGAAAGCTGTTGCAACAGTCTGTGTCTGGCAGAAAAGAAACTTCAAAAGCTTCTAGCAAGCCGAAGGCACACATACTCGCTAACGGCTACACACAAGACCAGTTTTAAATTCCTTTGAACACTGAATTACTTCAGCACTCTCTAAATTTAACAGTTTTGTGACTGTAGTCTCTGGTTGGTGTAATGGGTATTTCCTATAGCCTTGAGGTTGAAGCTTGTGTGAATCAGCAGCCTTTTGTATTAGTGGTAACAGGTTTAGGTATTAACTAGCTTAACCTACACCCAGTTTTCTCAAATGTTGGGATGCTGTTAACCTAAATGTAATTTAACTGAACCATACAAAGAAATACATGTATATATGGGGTTGGGGTTTTCTGTGTTTAAAAGCTACAGTGTGAGATTTCATTGGGATGCATGTCTGTGGAGGCACCATTATTGCAAGTTGTAGCCACTAGACCATTTGTCTCTTGCTATAGCCCAGAGACCAAACAGCAGCTTCAGTAGGAGAGTTTGCAGTATCTAAGGCATCAGGTAAGACATGACCAAGAGAATGATCATTTTCTTCATTATGGGGTTGTGAATTTGTTACCCAGGATCTCCCTGTCAGTGCTTATTTATAATGTAACATCCTTAGACAGATAAAATATATTGGGTGCAAAGGCAGCGGATGGAAAAATGGCCATTTGTGTAGATGGGAAAGTGTGTGTGTGGTTTGCTCAGTCTTCTTGTTAGCCCTGTGACTTGTCCACTGTACCCTGCCCCTTGCCCTTGCCCACGACCTCAAGTTAGTTAAGTGGTTATGAAAATGGATGGATATCTGTGTCATTCTCTTCCCCATATGAAGTTACCAAGCAACTTGTGACAGATTTTCAAAACCTTTTTTTGCATATTATTACCTAAGAAAGATTCTGTATATTATTTACATTACAATTTACAAGGCTGCCTGGTCTTGAAGTGACCACTACAGGTTACAGAGGAACGGAGCTCCACTCTCGTACAGAAGGACCGCATGTTGCAGAAGTTCTTTCTGATGAAGCAAGTGCTGCAAGATTGTAAAGTCCCACGATCAGAAAATTTGACTGACTTCTGATCACTTTCCTGAGAGACGTGTTTCAAAACTTGCTAGCAAAGTATGAGTTCGGCATTCAGGTCAAAATTAAATTGGACATCAAAAATTGTTTTTCCAGGGCAAACGTGTAAATGATTGACTGCTCCATTTGTAACAGTCCCTTTTAATTAAGCAAGCACACGCTTTAAGTCCATGTAGTTCATATTTGCCTCTTCAGCGTTTTAGTGTCTCTATTGTAGGGAAGCAAAGTGCTTGATGTGGTATTGACCTGCGAGAAGTGCCCTCACTCCTGGTCATAAACTCATACTCTGTTCAGTATATTAGTTATTGTAATCGAGTTGTTTATGAAGGTTATATTTGAAAAAATATATCACATTATCATAGAAAATGAAAATTTAAAAAAGCTGAAGATGGAAGTTTTACAATGCTGTCAGTCAAATCGAGTCGCCCTGTCTCTGCACTGGAGATTTGGGGCCAGCTCACGCAGCCCAGTCGATCTTGAGTCACGGTTCCTCACTCCACAAACAGTTCAGTATTTAATTGACGAGACACAAAATAATTATTTCCAAATAACAAGAGGAAGGAAGCAGAAAACTGGAGACGTTTGAGTTGCCTCTTGTTTTAAACCTCCCGTGTCTCACACACACCCCCTGTAATTCCATTGAGAGCAATTTAATACACCTGGAGACCCTTGAACCCACACCCTTCACATCCCAGTGGCCAAAACCTTGACTGGGCGGTACTGTGACAGTAAGAATAACTAGATTGAATATGAAGGTTGTTGCATCACTAATGCAAGAAAGGTGACTGTGGTACATTTCCATAGGCATACATAGCTAAATTTCCTTTTCCAGATGTGTGTGTGTGTGTGCGTGTGTGCGTGCGTGTGTGTGTCAGTGTTTGGGGGAGCTGCTGGTTTTGTCACTGTTTAAGGCAAAGCAGAATTCCTTCAGTGAGAGCTTAAGAAATTAGTTCTGTTAGTTTGAATTAGAATTAGAAATGCTTTTTTAATTTCAGAAGTTGAAATCAGTGTGTTAAAACATTTAAAAAAAACTTAGTTCAATAAAAAATACAATATCACAGAACAAAAAGCTTGAAAAGCTAAAACCTGACATTAAAGAAGGAGTTTGTTTCAACAGAAAAAAAAAGTTTTTTTTTAAAAAAAAACAAGAAATTAAATAGAGTGGAGAAGACATGCAGCAAAGGGCTGCAGGTCAGATTCGAACCCAGGTCGCTGTGCTTCAGTTGTGCGTGGCCAAAGGTGAGAATATGAGTGGTTGCCTGCTTCTCTGTGTCAGCCCTGTGATAACCCCATTACCCTGAATTAGATAAGCATCAAAAAATGGATGTCTGGATCTGTCCTTATGCTCTTAGCGGAGATGGATGTTAGAGAAAGCATTCAGCTGCAGTGCAGAGGGTGCACCAGTAATTATCCATAACCATTTTAAGAGTTCGGTTTAAAGCTGTGATTTGTGATGTATTTAAAAGACATTCATCCCCCTTATTTCCCTTTCTGTGCTTACACATCTCACTGGTTTGATAGTTGGAATGATATGTTAATTCCATTAAATTATAATTAAATACCGAGTTTAAAGGATCCCGCCTCCATCAAAAAACATGCTAGGTTTTTTTAAAAGTTTGACTTCCTGGTTAAACGCGTGCTGTTTTTAATTGGTCAAGACAAGTTGACAAATGAACCCAACTCTGTGAGAACACCATATTTTCCAATTTACGCTACTATGATAATAAATCATCTTGAATATTTGATATAGACACTGTTCATAGCATTAATATTATTTACTGTTTGCAGAGTGTAAATAGAGACTTTTATACTGTTGGCCGGTTTTCTTTAATCTCTGTGTAACTGATAACAAATATATTTAACTTACTGGAATATACTTCCTGAGTACATTAATATAAATGCACTAAAGTGTTACATTTTTTAAATTTATGCCGTTTAAAATTATAGCTGTGCATGTGAGCATTTGTGGCAGCAAACAGCTGTTGGGTGTGTTACATATAAAAGCACACTGCTGACCTCATTATACTACCCCTAAAGACGCTCAATGATTTATGTGGTAAACATCTGATTCATTGGTAGGGTGCTACACAGCGAGGTCGGTGCCTTAATGCAGCCTTTGTTTAAGCTGTGCAGCGAGGTGTTTTTTCTTACATATTCGCTTTTTTATCTACAATACCTTTCAGTATTTTTTTTTCTGCTCCTAGTGGTAGGTTTTTGAAGCAGAAAGAAAAGCATTGGATGCAGCAGCTCTAAATTCACTGCCCATGGGAAAGAAAGGAATCATTTTTCTCAGCTGGCCGTTAGGCTGAAGAGCTACAATTTCACATTCAGGCAAATGCACAAACGTACTCACACACATACAGTTACACGCATGGGCAGCGATACACGTGTATATAAAACACACACAAACACTACACATAATCACACAGAGCTCTGTGGACTCACAAGTGGAGGTATTAGGTCATTATTGTAGCTTTAGAGAAATGAACACTTCATCTCCAACCCCTCTCGAGCCGCTATTGATCAGGCTTCCCCTTGTAGAGTTGTGTTTTTCATTTTGAGGGCATTTTGCCTCCTCAAGGAAATGCCAAATGGGAGCTATGAATTAGAATTTGAGTAACATGCAGCCTCCACATGTTTTTAAAAAAATAATTTTTTAATGTGACATTTTAATACTTTATTTGATCCTGATAATGGATGAAAACAGGGGAATGCTTATCAGGAAATCATCTGGACACCCTGGAATTGAACTAGAGACTCTCTGCACAGAGTATTTGTGCACATGTTTGATGTACCCTAGCCACTCAGCCTAATGAACGGGCGTTGGAGGTGTTACATTTTTTAAGACCAGAGTGATGATAAGCTCCAACATTATCAGTTCTGGTTATGGCATCAGAGAAATCCAAAAAATAGATTTCCTATTTATTATTGCTACATAAATCTTGCACATTAAATTTCAACAGCTCTCTTTCTAATTTGCAGTAAGAGATTAAGTAATTTGTCTATGATACATTTCTCTGTTTCCAATCTAGAAAAGATGTATCTTTCTTGGAGCCTGTATGAGAGGGGCAGGGAGAGTTGCAGAACCCAGCAGCACAGATGCACAGAGAGAGGTCTTGCTCTTACTGACAGTCACAGAGCGAACTGAACATTTAAAAGTGTTCTGCATTTTACAAGAGTGAGTTTTGACAGATCTGTCTTTTGCATGCAAGGCCGCAAAAACAGGCAATCTCCAAACATGCAGAAAAGATCCATCGTATACAGACTGATTTTTGCTTAGCTGATAGTCTTGTAACTCCGGGTATATATTTATGCTTATTGCTTTGATTGGCCACAGAGTTTCACTAAATTATGCAAACATGGAATAATGATTAAAAGTAACTACATACTGTGTAACAGCTCGTCTCTTCATATTTAGCCCAAAATATTTTTCAGAATGCTCAGAGGAGGAGTGAAGTACTCAAAACCCTTTTTGCTTAAAAATATTTGAATTGTAAACAGTAAAAGAAAAAGTTTCACACACGTTATTTTTCCAGGTTCATGATTCTAACTGCGCCAGAGAAATCTCTGGCTTTAACCTAAGTGTCTTTAATTTGGCTGGACTTGTAGCTGTAGCTAGCCAAGACCCTCTGCAGTTAAAAGGAGAGGCAGAGAGACGCTGCCATTACTTTGCATGTACTGGGCCTTTATTCGGTTGCAACAAACGAGAAATTAAAAGACAAATAAAGGAAAAGTCCTGTTCAGTTGCTGCAGCTCATCATACTTGTAATGCTGAATTCTAATGAATTTGTAACTAAGAGAAGGCGCTCGCTTCTATATTTTGTTACATTGCACACATCGTCACATATTGTATATTAAAATTGTATGGCACAGATTACCAAGCAGATTATGTTACAAGTTTATAAAAGTACATGACTATATGACTTACTAGTTCAATACTAAGTATCCATACTGTTAGTTTATACAGCATATACTGTAAATAGAGGATGGATATAGCCACTGTGATGTCAGCCATTTACTTTTTGGGTACTGTTTCGATGCCTCTAGTGACATTTTGACTGCCATGTTTGTTGGTTTGTTAATCAGTAAGTATCAAAATTAGGACAAAAGGCTGGAGCGCCAAGGTATTAGCTGATGCTTATTAGCCTGGTTACTGTGAGTGCAATGTACAGATGGTTATACATGCTAATTAGTGCATGTAAATGAAACACTATAAATTAACTCACTGAAAAAGCAGTTATATTATGTGTCAGATAATTGCATCCAGTGACTCTAATTAACTCAAGTAATGAGCAGCAGACAGACTAGTTGTAACTCACCCGACTCTCAAACTGGCCACGCCCTTAATAATATAATTTAGACAGGTTTGTTGGTACTTTGAAAATGAACCTACCTGGGTTGCAGTTTTTGGTGCTCCTGTGTTATTTTTTGTTTTAAGCTGCCCTTAGTGCAATTGAAACTTAAGGATATCCATGCCAAGTATTTACTTTTATTAGGTAATAACTCTTATTGCTGCCATCACACACTATTATCCCATCTTATTCGATACACCAGCCAACCTCCCCTTTCCACACACTGAAAGTTCACATTGCCCCCATGCTGCACTTTTAATCCACAGGAAACACGGTGAGAAACTATCTTCACCCATGTGCATTTGATGATGAAGTTATTTTTACCCACACTTATTATTCCTAACATCATAAACTATCCAATGATCTGGGCCTACTGCCAAGACTGTCATTGCAGTGTAATAGGCAATTTATAAGCAAGTGTATGCGTGTGTTTGTGTGTCAGTAGGTGAGATCTCAGCATTTTGAGACAAGGTGGGTATGCAGGGATTGGGAGTTACTAGGTGACTCACAGTGTTTGTCTTTTTATCACTGTGTGTAAGTGGCCTGATAGCAAATTATATATAGCCTACATTATGCTAAAAAATATTTTTAGATGTTCAGTGGTATTAATAAACTCTAAATACATAGGGAGAAATGAAGATAGTAATAGCTGTGGTCTGGTTCTCTGTGGCTTCGCAGCCTGTAGTTCTGAGAATGAGCATTTACACCCAATGCCCTGTGCAGTCATGTTTGATATGCTGCTTCTCTCCCCATTGCTCAGCTCCTACTGCTGTACTGTAATTACTGCGCTTGGCAGACAGTCACGACACATCGACAACAGACGAATTTGGGTGTAGGGAGGGGATAAGCAAAAGAAAAGAAGGATGTGGGGGTGGGGATGGGTGTTCTGAGGGAAAAGAGCATCACAGATTTTTTTCTACAAACTCTCACTGAAAAGCTGCATCACTGTGAAAAGTTTAGCTCTTGAGCAAGCCACACAGGACGAGAGGTAATTTATATTCATGTGGAAAGATTGACCATATATTCATATGCATAGTGTTGTATGTTTTATGTCTGTTTTAAAGGGTGTCTAAGTTAAATTTTTAGCAGAGAGAAACCATTTTCTAGGTGAATATATATATTGGAATAATGATGTCCTTGGAGAATTATGGCACTCTTCTTCAGTGTTGGGGTAATTTCTCAAGTAATGCATTACACATAACGTCTTGCTTTTTATAAAAGTAATGCATTAAGTTACTTAATTACTTGCCGGAGGTAGTGATTTGTTACACTGCTTGTTACATTTTTTTTCATTACTCCGTAAAATAAACCAAAACCCATTGTCACATAATTACCAGTTAGCAGTATAAACCTGAGGCTACAGTTCCACACATCACCACAAATCTCAAAAATGAGGACACACATACAATCTTTTTTTTTAGTATTTACGTATGAACACAAAGCCAACAACACAAAGCAAAGCTGAAAACCAGCACAGAGACTTTAAAGTGATCACTGCAGTGGTTCTACTTTAGAAACATGAACAGATGGAAACAGCGGCTGCTGCCTGACTGCCTGTTACTGCTTTTGTTACCTGTTGAAGTTCAGGCTGTGGCCGCTGAGCTGGGGCTTTAAAATCACTCTGGGTTCTTGGCTAGCTTTGTGTTAGCATGCTTGCAAACTTCTATTAGCAGTGTAATCCAGTTATTTCTGTCTTGGATGCAGTTTGCACTTTCCATCACTCTCTTATCCTTTTGTGCAATAAAAATAAAAGTAATGTCCATATCTCTACTCCTCAAAAACTGTACCGTTTCATCATTTTCCTCCTCCTGCTCACGAACTCAAATCAGCTGTTTCATCAGCTGATGTGACAAAGGAGGACACTAGAGATAGGGTGAGATCTAGGCTGATGATCCACTGTGGCGACCTCTAAATGGTGCAGCTGAAAGAACAAAAAGAAATATGACAGGGTGAAAACATAATCAATAATCAAAGGCAAAACTGAACCAAATTAATGTCTATGATATTGAGTAACAGAAACAAGCACAACAAGCATCAAATGTTTTGTCTGTTTTTCATTCACTAGACTTTAAAAATTACATTTTGGTTAAACATTTAAGGGTCATATGCCCATATGGGATTTGTGGGTAGTCAAAACAAGGTACAGCATATATGAAAGGTCTCCTTTTTGTCTGCATTTTGATACCAGGCTTATCTTCTCATCATTACATGTCAAAGCATTTTTTTAAACATTTGCTAGTACAGCTCATGGAGAAATGAACAACTTAGTGTTTGCGTGTTTTATAAAATAGTTTGGACATAACATATTGATCAAACAACTTTAGAGCCTGAAGAATTTTTTCAAAATCCTTTGAGCAAACAAAGGATGAGTATGAGCCAGCAGTAGAGGACACTGTGCTGAAGTGTAACAGCAATTGAGTGTTCCCATATAAACTTTAATGAAGTGAATAAAATGGACATGCTGCCCTAAAAAAAAAAAAAAAATTGTCAAAAGCCGAACAGGCAGTCAACAAATTATGAAGAGAATCCATCGATTTTGAGATTCTTTGTTTGAGATCCACACTCTCATACCTGGTAAAATTGCAAGAATCTGATGAAAAAGAAATATTATGATCTTTGACAAACTCCAAGTGGCCTTTCATATAGGTTATAGAAAAATCATCAAAATCTCAAAAAGGCTCCTATATAACTCCCTGAGAGTCACCTAATTTTGTTTGCTAATGCCATTACATGAATCTTTGCAGGATCCAAGTAAAATTCTTCTTGGATCCTTTTTGGTCTTGACGATTGATAAAAATTTGGGGCTTCTGAAGGGGAACAAGGCAGAAAACATTTGAGAACCACTGCAGGCATGTCACATTGTTTCACATCCTTTGGAATCCTTCATACAAAACTGACTCCACAAGCTATTTAGAGGTAACCATGAGAATTTGGGGGGTTACATTACGATCTGTTCAGGCATTTTTACATGAAAAAAGTTACACTATGCACATTTAAATACATTCTCTGAAACTTATTCCTTTCACCTCTGTCTTTGAGAGAGAGGACACCTGACGTGCCGCTGCAGCTTAAAATCTGTGTGCTTTCAGCTCCTGATTATGTTTCTGTATCATTAAAATCTGGCTTTAAAATCAAATCACCATTATTGAAATCCAAACTGCATTAATGCCACTGGCCTAGGGAGTTGAGGCAAATCTTTTCATTTGCAAGTGTAAGAGGTTGGCTCCTCCAAATAGTGACTCTTTTCTGGGGTGCATGGACATGTTTAGGAAATATGAATCTTTCTCCTTGCTCTGATTGGCAACTTCATGCCCTGGGTGATCATTCTTACTGAGGATACAGAGTAGCGGTTTATAGTCCAACTTTGCCTACTTCCAAGAGCCAGCATCTAAAGAGACTGAAGGTCCAGCAACACTTGCAGTATGAAGAACAACTTTATTGCTTGACTAATGTCTTTCAGATTGTAGCCTTCATTGGGCTCATGCTTCCTACTTACAGGGATACTCACCAGCTCTGAGGAAAAGATGAACGCAGGTTAACATGGAGATACTGGAAAGAACAAGCTTTAGAGTGCTTATGACTTTTGACTGGGTCACCTTTTACCATGAGAAAGTATACAGTCATGAAAACAGTCTCTGACTGTCCATAGGTGGCTAGCCATATCTCAGCTCACACTCACTTTTCACCAAACCCAATGAAACTTGAGAAGATTTTCCATTAAGATTGGAACAAACTACTCGAATCCAGGTGTGGTAAAATGTACTGACATGCCTAAGAAGACTCAAAATTGTAAAAAGAAAAAAAAAAGAAAGAAAAAAAAGCCTTTTGTAAATGACTGAATTAAGGGATCCATATACTAAAAGCCTGCTTTTCTAAAAGTGGCATTTTTGCCCATTTGAATGTTAATCTATAAAATATAACATTCAAAAGTGAAAGAGTTTGAATGCTTTATGAGATTCAGTGTAGCTTCATTTGTTTCCAGCAGCAGCTGCAATAACAGAATGCAGTCATGCAAATCATTGTAAAATTCACAGATGTCACAAAATCTGGTTCATTTACTCTAGTCATGTGGCTAAGAGTTTTTGCAACAAGCAGCCATATCTAGGAACTGTTGTAATAATGTGTGGTTGTTATGATCTACCATTTCCCCTCCTCTTCCCATTATTCACAGTGATTGGGATGGGTCGCAACTGAAGCAGAGAGGAACAGTGCAAAAAAGGTTGTTAGACAGACTGCCTAATGCATCTGCAGAGTTACATAAAAACCTAGGAAAGTCTTTCCACAAAGATGCATGTTGCTTATTTGTGTCAGCTCAGAAATGATCACAACAAGTTGGATCCAGTCACAGCAAAAGATATATTAATAAAGTGGTGTTAAAGGACCATCATTCATCTGGTTACTACCTTTAATAATTTACAGATTTCTGACATCACACATGTAAGCTGTCGTGAAAATGCACTCATTGTACCTTGGCCTAATTACTTCAGTTATTTAATTTCGGGCTTAGGTGAATGGAGATGTTTGAAGACTGTGTATGTCCATATTGCACTTTCTCTGTGAAAATTGAAACTTTATCTTCATCCTTGTGTGCTGTTTGTACAGCACATGCTTTAGCTACCACTTTCAAACAAATTATGAGCTGAGGGAAAGTCATGTTATTTGCTTCAAGCCATCTAGCTCAAGGGTTTTAGTGTGATTAATTAACTGCAGGTTATTGTGTTATAGGCCTGCATGTTTCATAAACACAAATGGCAAGGTAGCTTTTATTGCCCCAGTGCCACCCCCACGTGTAACACGTAACTTCGGTGGGGATGGTTTGACATGTAGCTTCCAGGCATTTTTTTGCATGTCATAACCCCTTCTCTCATTGTGTGCTGTTTAATGAAGATTTAGCATTTAAAATGAGATCCAAAAGTCTGGGACCACTAATTATAATACTTCTGTTTTACATTTGGGGTTTTTATTACTACATGTTGGTATAGTGGTTAGCATTGCTGCCTAAGAGAAGGTTCCACGTTTGTACCTCCTGGTCGACTGGTACCTTTCTGTGTGGAGTTTGCATGTTGCACACATGCCTGTGTCAGATTTCTTCAGGTACTCCAGTTTTCCAAAGACTTTGCTTGTTAGGTTATCTGGTGGCTTTAAGTGTGGATTCATGTGCTTTTTGTGCTGAGGTGTTTTTTTTTCTTCCTGTTCTCAAACTGCTCTCCTATAGGAGCTCAGTCTGGAGTTCTTTTTTTCTCCTCTTGTCGCCTGATGTTGTGTATTTCACTGTTTTCTTACCATCCTACCTCTCTCCCACCTGTCTTCCCAATGTGATGTTTGTGCAATGTATGTATGGTCGGAAGGGGTCCAATTTCACTGCAGCTGCATGTGACAAATAAAGGGCTGATTGATTGATTGATTGATTTGATGTCATGCTAAGTTGGATAAAATGATAAGAAAATGGATGAATGGATGGATGTTCATATCATTTTAACATTTATCACACCTTTGCTCCTTGTAAGCCACCACTATGTCTGGTTGGTTACTGAGCAGCTGCTTGTGTATCTGGAACTTAAAATCCCACAGGATCCTGTGCTGTCTCTCAAGCCATTTCAGTGGTGTGTTCCATTGGGACTTAGGGATTTGTAACCTACTCTCAGCACAGATGTTCCTATACACTATCCCAACCACTTGGTTATACCTCTCAGCATATGCTGTCAGTGTTTGCAAGTTACACCTAGCAGTTATGTGCTGGATTGTCTCAGGAACAAATTAGCATAGAGGATAGGACCTGTATTTATTGAGGACCTTGTGTCCTGTTTGCCGCTGCAGAGAGAGCCCAGCCTCCATGTTGCTGGCTCTTAGAGTTTCTTTATGTGTTGCTATGATGAGAGGTTCTTTGCTCTCTCTCAGGCTGTCCGTTTTTGGTATTGGTAGTTATTTATTTTAATGTCACCCACATCCACATATCTGTTGATTTTCTGTGTTGTATGAGAGAATTAATTTTTCCTTTCACAAATAAGCTTTGGGTCAACAGATTTTTGCCACGTGTGATCTCTCATTCCTTCTGTTGCTCCCTTTGATGCCAGAATCAATAGTTGTCATCCCCCCCAAAATTAGAAAAAATAAGTTAGACTGTTTAATGTAAAATAGTCTTTTTTTAAAAACACAAACCATGGTGTCCAATACTCATCAAACAGTGGTTAAAAAAAACCCAAAGAAAAATAGTGAGTCGAAATGAAGCTTAAAAGTCAAAGAAATAATACAAAACTCTGTAAAAAAAATGTGTGTCCCACAAAGGAGTCAAAGCCTAGTCTCCCACAGGAAAGTCTCTTGGATTATTTATTGAACAAAAAACCCCCAAACTGTATATTTTTCCACTTTACTAATGTGACTTATTGCTGCAAAAGCTTCAAGAGCTGTTGTTCTTTCAATTCTAAGTTTTTCCTAAAATATTGAATGTCTAATATAGGACATTATATATTGAAGCTAATACAGGAACATCTAAACATCAATAAAAAAAAAGATGAAAGTGTGGCTTTTTTTAAATAAAAGGTTGCTGAAGTGGGCATATGGTCATGCATACCAAAGCATACTGGTTTATCTCTAACTCCATTTCCATGTGCTGATTTTCTTGATTTGGAGCTAACATCACAAAATTTTAGTCATCCTTTGTAGTGTGGAAAACAGGCTTTATGCCTTGTGACAGTATTCTGTGCCAAAAAGCAGAAACCCTACCGGTGTAACATATATTTGATAGCATTAATTAGAGTCTGGCACAGTGACATCCTTGACCTCCCCAGCATCCCCAGTCTGCCTTTTAAGAGCTGTGGTGGTGTGTGGAGAGATAATGCAGTGTATGGTATGAAACAGGTCTAATTGGCTGGCAGGCTTTATGAAATTCTCTCTGGGGAGCCCCATTGATTATTAATAGGCAGACTGCATCAAAGAATCCACTCCAGCAGCATCCCTGGAAACACATAGATCAACAGATACTGTATATTCGCAATTTTCTGTGGTCATACAGAGGGAATTTATAAACAGAGAGATGGTGAAAGAATGACTTTTATGAGAAAAAAGGAGGATAACCACAAAGACAGGAAGCAAGGGTTTGATAGAACAATTGTGTTGGTGCACTTCTGTTTTCTTATGAATCCCTTTAGAGATTTTTCATTGATGGCTGTCCTCCATAATTGTGTGTGTCTGCGTGTGTGTGTGTTTCATAAAGAAAGGAGGATGGTGATAGGGTTCTCCCCGAAACCAGAGATGACCTATATACTCTGAAGCTAGTTAAAGTTTTTATTAGTTTATTACTACCTTCAGTCCATTTTTATACTTTCAGTTGTAAGAATAAAAATGAACTTTAACCCCCCCCCCCCCCCCCCCCCCTAAATATG
>VVHJ01035534.1:0-10338 GCA_015107715.1 Tylochromis polylepis
AATGACTCCTGAGATTCTCTTCATGGTCCTCCAGAGTTATGAAATTAATTGAACTATAATAACTTGGATATATTTTTATTACCTTAAAGGCTGTCTACAAATAAACTGGCGGAGATGATGAATGAAATGTTTGTAATCAGAGGCGCGCCACCATGATCAGTACTGTAGAGATTCTAATCAAAGTCTCGTTTTACTACAGCATAGCATCTGGTAGTACCACCTTGAAGTCATGACTTCCCTTTGACCCTTCAGCTCAAAGAAACAATTCTCTTGAGCAGAACAAGGACTCCTGTCACGAGGTGCAGTCCATGATGGTGGATCTTTAGTCCACCATCTTGGACCACAATCTATTTATAGAGAGAAAAACTAAAAATGAATAATTACTCAAATACTTTGCAAAATATACTTGGGCTGCTTGCCCAAGTCAAATCTGTCACATCTGTGTGTAGTTAAAAAAACCAAAAACAACACAAAACCCACTGTTAAAGTAGTGAACTTGGATATGTTAAATAACTTATGTAAATAGCTATAATATTCATAGATTAAGAAACTGAATACTCTATGTAGAATACGTGTTGGTGACCATTTGTTTCTGTCTTGCAGCGGAAGGATATGGATACAGGAATCAGCGCAAATTTTCAGAAGACATTGACTGGTCGTACGCAGGTGAGTCAACAATCACAGGTAACAAAATGAAATGCTGAAGAAACTAATGTGCATTTAGCACATTCCTTTCGAAGCATATGAAAGTAGAATAACATGGTGTCAACAGATTGGGAGGTCTTCATTTTCTTGTGTGATTGCTCAGTGTTTGTGTACACTGCTGTTTAGATTTAGATTCCCCTCTCGCTCCTGCAGGTGGTCTTTATCCTTCAACCTCGGGTCCCCTATCAGAGGCCTGGGAGCTTGAGGGTCCAGCGCAGTATTCTTGCTGTTCCTAGGACTGCGCTCTTCTGGACAAAGATTTGTTCCTGGGATCCGCCTAGCTTGGGAGTCACTGCACTGAGTGCTCCGATTACCACTTAGACCACTGTTACCTTCATCCTCCACATCTTCTCGGTGTGGAGAAGATGCGGAGATGTCTCCGGTTAGTTAGCCATCACCAGTTTGTGTGTCTGTATCTGGAAGTCCCACAGGATCTTAGCTCGGTCATTCTCGACCACCCTAGGGGTGTCTCCCATTTTGACCTCAGGACTTCCAGGCCATACTCTGCACAGATGTTTCTGTATACTGTGCCGGCCACTTGGTTATGGCGTTCCATGTATGCCTTGCCTACTTGCATCTTGCACCCTGCTGTTATGTGCTGGATTGTCTCAGGGGCATTTTTACACAGCCTGCACCTGGGGTCTTGCCTGGTGTGATAGACCTCAGCCTTTATGGATCTTGTGCTATATATATATATATATATATATATATATATATGCGTGTGTGTGTGTGTGTAGCCAGAGACAGAGTAATAGAGTTGCGATGACTCCACACCACTCCACACCTGCCACAGGCAGATGTAGAGGGAAGGGGGGGGCGCACTGTGAAGTCTCCCACAGGGCCCAGGGCTGTCCACGGGCAAGAGTGCAGCTGACAGATAAAGCATTTGACAGTGACACATTGCTATGCGATGACAACAAAAATGACTAGAATTTTAAAACACACTTTGTCTATTCCCACTATTATCCCCTCTCTCTCGCTCTTATCCTCACCAGCTCTTTTGAGTCACTTTGCTCTCACTTGATTTTACATAAATAAGTGGAGAAGAAAGGAAATCACATAAAGGCACTGACATTAAGAGTCTGTCTGTGTGAATTATTCCATCCTTATTTCTTCTCACAGACATAATTTGCATGATTTTCTTTCAGGGAAAACTACTTTTCACTCATTCACCCTCCATAAATTCTCCAATTATTGATCATTACATTATCCAAATGCTCTTTATTAAGGTTATATTCCATTCTCTGAAATAATCTCACCACTAGACATGACTAGAAGTAAAGTAACACTGCAAATTAAAGACTCACATTACCTGGGTTCTTGTATTTGAGACAACAGTCACAGTGAGGGTTCGGAAGGTTACTTTCACAGTGTCATCTGCTACACAACACTGAGTATCTGCTTCAAATGATGCTTGGTAATGGAATGGAGAGGAAAACTAGACGAAATACTAGTGCAATCTCCTTGTCTCTTTTAGATAGCCTCCCTTTCCAAAAACATATAATTGTGAATTTAATGAAACACTAAATTCTAATTTACAGGCCCTATTTTGTTGCATATTAACAAACTACAACCACAATTAACTATTGGTAAACTTGCACTGGAACTTACTAAATTAAGACATTTTAGGGCTTATATCATCACTATGCAAAGACACAGTACCAAACAATGACACTGAACCAACAATTTACAAGTGCAAATATATTGTATAATACACGTATATTATGTATAATATGTATAATAACTTATGCAGTGTTATAAGAAATTCGCTCACATTAACAAACAGGAACTTCTACATTTACCATCACTGGATACATTTGCAAGTAACAGTCTCCATTCCCAGTCTAACTGCAAAATGCTGATCTTCCTTATACCCTTCCCTTAACACCCTTATATAGATGCATGAATGGTCAATGCAAAACCCCTAGTGTAGAATTTAACCTGATCAGTGACTCTTCCAATTAGGTTCTCTGGCTATGCGTGCAAACCTGTCATGCAGCATTACATATTATTGCCAGTGGAACATTTATATGTTTACAGCAATTAGACTGGATTTCTTCTGTATAGGTGCACACATTTTCCCCTTAAGTCTGGTTTTAAAGTTTCCAACTTTTGTGTGGGAAGTACATCACTGCCATTTTTTTGGCTGTGACAAAACTAAAATTTTTATTTTTTTGAAATGTATGAAATCATTGTGATTGTTTTCACTATATCATAGAAGCATGTAAAAAACAATGCTACAAACAAAAATGGAAAAGAAAGCAGCAAAATGCATGAAAAACAAACTTTGTGCCACTGCCAAAACTTTTGGTCATGACTGCCATGACTGTAGTGCAGTCACACACAACAGTTGTAAATTAGGCCCCAGAATACCTGCATAAACATGAATCTTTTCATATAGGATCTGTTCGACTGATGCCAGCAGGTAATCAAGGAGGAATACAGCCATAATTATCAATTGATGGGTGAATCAAAAATGCTTCATATGACTTGAGGGCTGTTGCTGACAGTATGTACTTTACCTGATAAGGTCATTAACACGGTGACAGTGCGCTAATAAACACCAAATAATTCTTTTATAGACAACTTTTCAAATAGTATTTGTGTAACAAGTCTTTTTGTAGTCTTAAAAAAACCCCAGTTAATATACCTGTCCTTTACTGGAAACTTGGATGTGCATCCTGCTCAGCATGCTAATACTTACTTATTTTAAAATTTTACTAGAGTTAACTATTGCTCTTAGGGAGACAGAAAACTGCTGTCCATTTAGTGGGAGGTGGCTGCGTAAAATCTATGTCAAATCAAGCAAAGTGAAAACTTTAAAAAAAAGATCTCGATCCATTTCTTTTAATTAAATGGTTGTTTGTAAAACTGTATTAGAATGAAATTGTGCATGACCATGAATAACTACATTCTACACTTTATCTTGCAAAGGATAGAAAGCATATATTACTTATTTTCAGAAAAATCTATTCTGATATTTTCTTCTACCTGTTTAAGCAACTAGTAGAGTGATTGCTAGAATGTCTCTACTATAAAAAAAGACCACTTATTATTATTACTTGCAATCCACTAAAGGTTCATGATTTTAGAACTTTTTCAAGTTGTGGAAGTTAGATTCAAATCTGGGTAAAATTGTCTCAATGTGGAGTCTATGGGTCAAACAAATGGGATCAGGAGGAGAGACACTAATGAGTTAAGTGGATGGGTGCTATTTTGGAGTCCGGTACCTATTTGTTGTCTGTGAAGGTTCTCAGTCATCCACTTCATTGTAGTCTAAGGAGCTTGGAAAGTAAAGCGTTTGGACTTCTTTAAGTTTCTTGAAGACGTTTCATCTCTCATCTGAGAAGCTTCTTCAGATCTAAGAGCAATTGGTTGAGAGTCCCAGATTTGTAAGCCCTATTGAGAGTGTCCCTAAGAGGGTCCTGGACCCCCTATTGTTCCTCTGCCTAATCACATGATCCAAGGTGTGAAAACAGGTGTGGGTCACAATCAGAAGCCAGAACAGGAACACTTCACAACCGAGATCCGGAAAAACATTCAGGAAAAAAGGGTGAAGAACTTATCAGACAGGAATGTCACTGAACCTAAAAAGAAAGTGCTAGCCAAAGGACTCAGTTTTGCCATTTTTCCACAACAGTTGCCCATAGTGGACTTCATTACAGGCATGGAAACCGCCATAAGGATTAACAAATTAACACAAACAGAAGCAGAGAAAATCAGGATGAAGGTTTCAGCCACACTCTCCAGTGCAAAAGTTCCTCTAACCTCACAATACAAGAAAAGAAGGCCGCCACATCCCTGAGCAAAGACCATAACATCACCATATTACCAGCAGACATGTGGAGGTGCACTGTTGTTCTAAACACAATGGATTATCACACGAAAATTACTACACTCCTCAGTGACAACAATACCTATGAAACCTTAAAAAGAGACCCCACAAGCAACTACAAAAACAGCTAGAAAAGGATAAAGTCATTGACCGCCCTACATACCACTGGCTATATCCAGGGGATGCTATACCCTGGATTTACGGACTTCCAAAGATCCACAAAGAAGGACCCATTCAGACCCACTCAGACCCATTGTCAGCAGTATAAACTCAGCCACCTACAACACCTTGCCACCATCCTAGCACCCCTTGTGGGGAACACCACCCCCTTCACATCAAAAACTCCACTGACTTCACCAACAAGGTCCAGAAACTTACACTTGATCCAGATGAAACCATAATGTCCTTTGATGTGGTCTCTCTCTTCACTTCACCTACAACTGAGGCAGTGGAAACAGTCAGAAAATGACTACAAGAAGACAGCACCTTGGAAAGCAGAACCAGCTTCGCCCTCGATCAGATTTGCACTCTGTTAGACCTCTGCCTCACTATCACATATTTTAAATATAACGAGAGATTTACAGACAAAAACATGGATGTGCCATGGGCTCCCCGGTGTCACCTATTGTAGCCAACCTTTACATGGAGGAAGTGGAAAGAAAGGCTCTTGGCTCTTTTAAAGGGACAGTACCTAGCCACTGGTACAGATACACTGATGACACCTGGGTCAAAATCAAAATCCAAGAAGTCGAATCTTTCGCTGTTCACATCAGATCAGTGAACAGAAAGTTCACCAGGGTAGACCCAAAGGATAACAGTTTGCCATTTCTGGACTGTGCTGTGCACATGGAGGAGAATGGAAACCTCAACACTGAAGTTTATCGGAAGCCCACACACACAGACCAGTACCTCCTCTTTGACTCCCACCACCCTCTGGAACTTGGTGTAATCAGGACCCTACAACAACATTCCCTCTAAGCCTGAAGGGAAAAAGAAAGAACACATACATGTAAAGAAAGCTCTAAAAATATGTGGTTATGCTAACTGGGCTTTCATCAAATCAGCAAAGAGGCACAGAAAAGAAGGTCAGACACCAACTAGGGAGAATAGGAAGGACAAACAGAACAATATTGCCATCCCTTATGTACCAGGTTTGTCAGAGAAACTCAGGAGAGTCTTCTCCAAGTACAACATCACAGTGTACTTCAGACCCAACCATACACTCAGACAAAAACTGGTTCATCCCAAAGACAAAACTCCCAAACACAAACTTAACAACGTAGTGTATGCTGTACAGTGCAGCGAGGAATGCTCAGACCTCTACACTGGAGAGACCAAACAGCCACTTCATAAATGCATGGGACAACATAGTAGAGCCACCTCGACGGGACGAGACTCGGCTGTCCATCTGCATCTAAAGGACAAAGGTCACTCTTTCGAGGATGCCAATGTTCACATTTTGGACAGACGGTTTGAAAGAGGAATGAAAGAAGCCATCTGTGACCACTGTGAACAACCATCTTTGAACAGAGGCAGTGGTTTACGACACCAACTGTCTGCCATCTATAATCCAGTTTTGAGATCCCTTTCCAGACGCTTTAATGCTCACTCACATCCTGGGCCATTTGACCTCAGTAAATCACATGATAAGGTGGGACTAGCTTTCACAATGGGTTCACCCGAAACCTTGGCTGATTGTGACCCACACCCGTTTTCACACCTTGGCTCGTGTGATTAGGTAGAGGATCAATAGGGGGTCTATGACCCTCTTGGGGACACTCCCATAGGGCTTAAATCTAGGACTCTCAACCAATTACTCTGAACTGAAGAAGCTTCTCAGATGAGAGGTGAAACGTCTTCAAGAAACTTAAAGATATCCAGATGCTTTTCTTTCCAAGCTCCTTAGACGATGGAGACTTTACACAAAAAGGTGGGACACTAAGAAAAAGTTCAAAAAGCTCAAAAGGATTGGGTAGCAGACCCAGGACCTTAACAAAAGTTAGACTCTCCATGTGGAGCTCTTTGTCCACTTTCTTCTACTCTGAGGTTATTTTCAAGGTGAGTGTTGTCTAACCTCACATGACCTCCCTGTACACCTCACTGTTATCTTCATCCCAAACCAGACGCTGTGTGCTGATGTCTCGTTTAGGAAATTGACCAGAACGTTTTCCAGTTGTGAACCATGACTTCTTTAATCTGAGCTTCTGACCAGGGTCAAAGACGATATTGTGGGCTTTTGTAGGGCAGCTGGAGGGTCTACATGTTGCTGTCTGGTGTGGTGGGCTAAACACTGGCGTGGAGGTGGTTGTGCATTCCAATGAGTCAGCTTGTTAATGGTGGGCTGTGATCAGCAAAGAATCACTGGAAGAGTCTGCTGGCGCTGTGAGCTGTCCATCTTTTGTTGTATGGTGACGGTGGAGGCAGTAGGGGTCAAGGCTCTCCTCAGAGCCTCAGTGTGAACACTATGACACACGCCGAGGACAGCTTTGACCAGAATTTATAGGGTTCATCTTTTCCTTTTTTCTTTTCTCTCTGTCCCTGCGTCACATTTCCACACACTTAATGTCTTCAGGTGATTTTGCATTTCAATAAAATCTTTCATATTTTTCTTGGCTTTTATCTCCTGTATTCTATTTTTTTTTTCTTCCAACTACATTATAGAAACTTTATTTCAGACACTGTCATCCATTTGAATATAAAAGAACAGGAAAATGAATAAAAGATGACATGAGGACAAAACAAAAACACACACACTGAATTAACCGACATGTACATTTCTGTATAAGATTTGTAAGCAAAGCATGAAAGGGAACACTTGTAGTCACATTTGGCTTACACTTGTCAAATGTGACTTCTGAGTACGACAAGCAAGATCCTGAATGCATCATTATGTGCCACCCATCATTTTTCACATAATTTATTTGCACCGAATGGGTATGTTCTATAAAAACATAATCTGCACACATGTGGAATTTACAGACTAGCAGATTTTCTGCTGCATACAGTTTACCACAAGGGTGCTGCACATCATCATCATCATCATCACGGAGACCATCCCTGATGATGTGACCCAAATATCTAACTTTGGTCACCTCACTGAGAATTTGCCTCCAGTCCACCTTAGCTGAAGCGATCATTACTACATTATTTTTAAGGGTTGAATTCGATATCAAACTGCAGTTGCTGCAAGCTGGCACTATAAGGAGATCAGCATACATCAAATGATTAATAAGGCTCTCCTCCATCACGATCCACCATCCTGCTTGTTTGCTGTTTTAGAAAGATCATCTGTACATAAGCTGAACTGAACAGGTGACAGACAAATAATCCCAGAGTTTTCTAACCCCATCAGATTTACTTAGTTTGATGTGAGTAGCATTCTTGTAACTGGTACTAATTTACCATGATTAATACAATAAAATGCTTTTTAATGAATCAGTGGTGGTGTTTTGTCTGCTGTGTGTTAGAAGAACTTCTTTCAGAGCCTGTATGCACACATCAGTGCTGTGTTTATTTCTGAAACCAAGCTGAATATCAGTGGTTTTATATGCTCGAAGCCTTGACAGCATGCTAGTCACAGCAACTGGCCTGTAGTTTTCTGTGCTGGATTTCTTTCTTTTTTCTTTTTTCTTTTTTTTTTACCAGTTTTGTCTGTAAAAATGTTCTATTTGGTACCAACAGAACAGTTAACATGTAGTCTGGTAGGACTACTGGTGAGTAATGCTGAGATTCTTCTGCTCAGATCAGGGCTCCATGCTTTGTTCCCTGCCAAGTTCTCAACAGCATAGCACACCTCATCCCGCCTAACAACACGCTCATTGTTAGAAACCTCACCAACATTAAACTTATCGCTTTTAACACAGTTAGGAAGTTCCCTGCAAAGCTTTTCTCCACCTTTCAACAACATTTTCAGCCCCAGAAATCCCAGAGGCGTCTTACTATTGTTAACAACCTCTTTCCAAAATTCATACAAATTATTCTGCAGCAGCTTTTTGTCCATGGAGTTCGCCCTCATGGCCTGCTCGTTTCTTTTAATAAAGCACACTTTACATTTAAATCTTGCATTCGCACATTTCTTGTGTTCATACTCTGGTCCATATCGAGCTTTACCTGATAAAAGCCACTTTTTAAAAGCTTCTTCAGACTCTATATAGAGTTCAGATCCAGGGATGGGTTTATATGGTTTTAGTCCTTTTTTGAAAGAATGGTTCACCACCATCATTAAAGCCTAAATCAGTATTGTGACTTTGATTTTCCTAGTTGATGTTTTCGGCATCAAATGGTACATCAATGGTGCCGTTATCGGTCTGTAAACTGTACTTTCATTTCCCATTTTGTTCACTTTTTTGTAACTTGTCAATATAGACAGACTCACAACATTAAATGTTGTAGCCAAAGATATGTGGTCTGCTGTGGCCAGGTCATTTAAGAGCTCATTAGCTATCTCCTGCTGAATGTTCCTCCTTGTGGAAACCTGAAATGTTTTAACCAAAGATGTATAGCACTGATCCATCTCCACATTATTCCTTCACATAAAACCACATTTGGAGCCATGAAATCCACCGCTTCACTGGATTTTCTTTACCATACTTATTTCCCCTGCTCACAAATTCCTAGTTTCATCTTTCTGATGCATTCATCTCTACTATAGATGTGATTTTCAACACAAATCCAGACTCTCAACCAAAAGAAACGGTCACAGCAGTAGCAAACCTTAGGACAACCTGGTCTTAAGTTTATTAAATATTAAAAATGAATCCCCCCTCTCAAAAAAAAAAATTACAGCAATTATTTTCAGATCTCTCACCTTTGAGAACAACACAGTCCATTCCTGAAGATCCTTGTGGAGCTGGTCTGGGGTAAAAAAGGTCAGATCTCTTCATCTCTCAACTTTCCAAGGCAGAAAAGCCTTTCTAGGATAATCAGTCACCGTCCATCTCAGACCCCAGATGGGATCCCAGTTCTGCCACCACATTTGTTGTGGAAATTTGAAATAAATCTTGGTGCACACAGCCAGGTTATACAGGGTATAAGTAATTTTAATGCTTTATTGTGTCTTTTATTGGTTTGGCTTTATAGTATGCTTTTATGCATGTTTGTATATATTTTGAAGAATTTTTCCTACCCACACCTTAGTCAAAGATTTTCCACAAATGCTCACGCTGCATAAAAGATGGCGTCACAGAGCATGTACAGAAGTGGCACAAGCATGAAGACTGCAGAGCTTCAGCAGAGCAACAGGATGGAGAAGCCAGACAGATGCCAAGGAGACTGGCCCTGGAACTGGTGTCAGATATGGTGGAGGAGTTGTATGCAGTTGTCACAGTCTGGCAGAAGCAGACTGTATGTATTGTGAATAATGGGACCCAAGTGCAGACATGCAAGAGCAAACTTAATCTTAACTGAAAACGAGCTGTTTATTAAGGCTGGCAAAATAATCACAAACAAAGGGCAAGGCAAACTGATGTAAAACTAAGCATTAACCTAAACTGGGTAGAAACTAGAAAGTAAACATAAAAACCCTAAACATGGAAGCCTGACAAGAATACGTGGAAACATGACATGAACATAACAGACGACCTGACACTGAACAAAGGAAGACAGAGGACTAAATACACACAGAAGGTGATCAGGGGAAGTGGCAACACATGGGGAAACATGGGGACTTAACGAGACAAGGGAAGCAAAATCAGAAACACTGACATAAGACACGGACCTTCAAAGTAAAACAGGAAACATAACAGAGACGCAGACATAACGTGACCTTAACATAAGACACGCAGACACAAAACACATGA
>VVHJ01035537.1:0-11373 GCA_015107715.1 Tylochromis polylepis
AAAAAAAAAACTTTGAATAAAAAAAAAAAAAACCAAACAAACAAAAAACAGCTTTGCAAATGAAAGCGATTCAACCTGCCCGCCACAAGCAAACCATACACAGTTGTGTGCATGCCAGCTGTAAAGCAGCAGGTTGTCAGAGTAAAGAGGGCAGACAGCCTCATACTTGTGAAGTGCTAGGGAACAGAGCTTTAGGGGAAGCGGACTGAGTGCCTGCGCTTGGTGAGGCTTTACTTGTACTTGCAACTTGACCGGCCATCTGTAGCACAGGAAAAAAGTAAAGAAAAGGAAAAGTAAACAGAAAAGTCTGTCAATTAAAAGAATTCCTGTGTAAAGTCTCCTTTTTCAATCAGCCTGTGCGAGCTTAGACATCTCTTACTGAAGAAAACTATAATGTCCTGTCAGAATGCTGAGAGGAGGTGAGAACTGCGCAGAGATAAAAAGGTTTTACCTGTCCGGCACTCGGGAAAAGAGGCTTTGTGACATCAGGTTGCACTGAGGGGCCAGGAACTGCAGGTCTGGGCAACACGCCTGCAGCCGGCGGGAGCTGAGGCATGTGTGTGATGGCTGGACGGTTACCCATTGGAGGAGGAATGCCTGATACCAGCAAAACAAATTAATTCTATGTGTGCAAACACCTCACTGCAGGAGTGTTACTAAGTATTTAAAAATATTAAAAAGAAATAAATGACACTGAGGCAGTTACAGAGATCTAAGTGGGTCCTGAGGTAATGCTAGCAGGGCATTACCTGGTGGTACACCGGGCATCATCGGAGGCATCATCCCACCCATTGGGATCATCCTAAATACATAAGAAACATGATGTTTACAATATACAGCGAGGGTTTGACTGATAGAAAGATTTTATTAAGACTGACAAAGATTTACCCTGGAGGCATTCCTGGCATTACAGGGGGCGTCGCTGGAATCATGGGTGGCACACCTGGCATCATCGGTGGAATTCCTGAAGCAAGTAAAAAAATGTGTACTTATACCAAAACACACTATCCTGCCACTTAATTATGTACACTAGGGCAGTGTTTCCCAACCACTAATGATCAGGTGTGCCGTGGAAGATTATCTGGTTCCACCTGATTAGTAATCTAAGTGACCGGCATGAGTAACGGGCAGAACAATTACATTCTCTTCCACTAGAGGGCAGTACAACTACCTGCTCTAATAAAATGGGTTGCCAACTGCCAATAAAACAGAAGAAGATGAAGAAAAAAATTACATAATATTCATGCTGTGAGTGAGACAACACAGCACGTAATAGCAATAGATAAATATTTGAAAAGAAAAACTAGTCAGTCTGACTTGGGTCCTGGAGAAAACTCCGACCCAGATGAAAGCCCTAGCATGAGTAGTGATCTGAAGAAAGCAAAAAAGGTATACTGGGGACAAACCGAGCCAATTGTGCTATGCCTGGTGTGCGGGAAAAAATTATCAATATGCTTTTTGTGACATTTTTGTTTGGTGGTGTGCCGTGTGATTTGTCTAATGTGAAATATGTACTCCAAAAGGTTGGGAAACACACTGATTTAGACGTTAGAAGTCATCTGCTGACATTTATTTTCTCACAAAGAAGAAGCTACACTGCAAAATCTCCAGTGTTAAATTGACACTAGAAAGTGTCTATATGTGTCCACTCTTTTGAGTGCTAAATTAACACTTTTGACAGTGTTATATTTTTTAACAAACCTAGTCAGTGTTAAAGATTAACAATGACTAGCATTAGCAGTGTTGATTTTCTAAAAAAAATATTACTAATATTACTAGCATTTTTAGTTATTTTCCAGTGTTAGAAAATCAGCACTGCTCAACCTAGTCTTTAACACGGACTAGGTTACTATTAAAAAATATAACACTGTCAAAAGTGTTAATTTAGCACTCAAAAGAGTGGACACATATAGACACTTTCTAGTGTCAATTTAACACTGGAGATTTTGCAGTGCAGTGTCATTTGCGCCACTGCACATCCCCACACCCAATCCCTCCTTTCCTTCATAGAAGGCCTCCTACAAAGATAAGCACTACAGCAAGAGGAACCTTCTTTGTATCTTGTGTGCTTGTACAGCTTAGCTTGACTCTCATCACCTCACTCTGTCTTGCTAACTGTCAGTGATAAATCCAGTCATCTCCAGATTTGCAACAGTGTTTGCTTGAGTGATGGTCTGGCTTTATCAATAGTAGGACAACTGATCCAAAATGTGAGATTATTGGAGAAAGCTGCTGGTCTGTGTTTACCCATGGCAGAATTGGAGGTTTTGGATAATACCAGTTAGGGGTACTGTATGCTGCATTGTATAAATGAGATTGTACAGAGTTTTAATATTCCCCTTTCCCACTGTGACTGAGCTTTTTTTATGGCACATACAATACTGTGCATATTAATATTCAGTAAATCTCCTAAAACATTCAGTATATTGTAATTTTTCACTTGCAAACTACCCCTATTTAACTTGCAAGAGTCACAGATCATGCAAGTCCAATCAGCTTAACTAGTTGCTTCATTATTTTGTTAGTCCTTAGTAGAGTACTGTATTACAAGTACCACATGATAACCACAGCATAGCTACAGTACGTTAATACACATGTGCACATGTTCAACATAAAATATTTCTTGTCTATGTCTGTAATTCTGGTGTTTAAAAAGCTAAGCCTTTCAAGTGAGGAGGAAGGAAATGTGAAAATTGTGTATTATTGATTACAACAAACAATATTTGGTTTTGCATTGCGATATCAATCACAGTGAAAATGTACCCTACAGCTAGCACACATTATAGTGCAAGCTGCTTTAGAGATAATGACTCTCTAAAGGATATTTATTACTGATATAATATCTTAATATTATAAAGATATTTTATTAGCAGTCCTATACTGTTAGAGTGTGTGAGGTTAAAGGTTAGTCTCATCTCTAGACCCTTATACGGAGCCATCTATGAAGTACATAGAAGATGGTGAATGAAAAAATGAAATACTTTCAACTCTCACGCCATTTGAGCCCATTTCTTGTAAATCAGTATATTGTAACTGAATGTGAACAATTTACAGTGATCTTTCAAAGCAACCAAACCAGCTACCTAATATGTATTGTGTAAGTTTTCCTTCTTTTTCTGAAACAGTTCTCAATCAATGGGACATGGACACAGGGCTGTGGGTTTACAGTGATTTTTGGGACTAGGACACATCAGACTCTTTGGGCTTTCTGGGTTGCAAGGTGGTGCCCCTGTGAATCCATCTTGTTCAGAAACTTCTGGACTAAGTTGGGATCTGGGGAGTTTGGAGGCTGGATCAATTCCTCAAGTCGCTTCAGAGCTATTTTTGCAGTGTGATGGCACATTTTCCAGCTAGGGGAGGCTGCTCCTGTCTGGGAGTGCTTTTATCGTGGTGGGTGTGCTTAGTGTGCAAGAATGTTCTAGTGGGTGGTATGTGTCAAACTCACTAATATCCATGTGAATTATGGTATCCAAGCTTTTCTAGCAGACCATTGAAATGTAACAAGATTATAATTGTTTTCACTCCACCTCTCAATAAATATATGTTTGATGATTCGGGGCCCACAAAACCCCTGAAATATATTTATATATGAATTTCATTAGGGAAGAATTACTATGCACTCTTGGTCAGTGCACTATCACTCAAATTTCTGATTTTTTTAAAAAATTTATTTGCACTCTTGACCTTGATGATTTGTTGTTTCACCATGTTGGTGTTTGGTGTTTTATTTATCTAAATAAATTGTAGTACCTAAAGGTGTAATTTTACAATATTCCATATTGTTTGTACATAACTCTACAAGTCAGTTTTAGTGTGTTGATTCTAAATTTAACTATACCTTAAGCAGAAAAAGGAGACAATTACTGGCCCTATAGTAATAATAGTTATTTTATCAAAATATGGGGGCATGTGTGGTATAATAGTATAGACATATTCTATCTTATTACATCATGGATTTAAGTTTAGATTAGAGCTTAAGTGTTTCTCTACTACTGTACACTAAGTTTAAAATTACTTACAAAGACAAAGGTAGGTTTTTCCCTTTAGGGTGCGTTGATTGCTCTATAGCCTGGCCACTTGCTCCATCTAGTGTTAAAAAAGCGCATATGGTCAGTCAGGGTACACTGTCCCTGAGCTCCTCACTCAGGTTGTAGTTTTCGTCACTCTGCTTTCAGTTTAAGGCCCGTTTGCAATGAAGTCACTATACACTGTATTTTGCTGTACTTTGACTCATATTAAATGGTATAATCAAACCAATAGACCATGCGTCGTGGTTTGCACTGAGAGAAATGCATACTGCGATACTGAATAACAATCCCATCTTATATTTGGTCAGCCTCAGTATTACTGGGCGTTTTGAGAAAGGAATAGTTGCAAGGAACTGAATGCAAAAACGGACAAAAATACACTTTGTCTAATGTGTACTGTTGTCTCTGTTGAATGCTCATCGATATTTTTCCGTCGAAAGTGGACAGGCCTGTATAACAGGTTTAGTCAATGCATTATCGGATCATTTTACATCATTTTTTGTAATATGAGAACAGTCTGCACTGCCCCAAGAAGGAAGTACAAGCTTAGCCTGCGTTTTTTGTTCATTTGTCTTCAATCTGCCCCCCCGTCCGACTTCCCCTCCGAGCAGAGCAATACATTGAATGCACGTACGTGTTTGGCGCACAAAAAAGACCTCTAAATTAATCTTTAATGAGCTTTTTAGAAGTCATAATGGCCTATCGCTAATGTCCTATAACGATCTTCCTGTTGATGGCCACGCCTCGATGCTTTCTCTTCCACTACGCCTCTGACAGTTGTCTGACAATGGTTTGAACTTTGCTGAATATATCGTCTACTCGCCTTCACTTCACCACCCAGGGACTGCAAGTATCCAAGTCACTGCTTTGCCTACGCTGTTGAGAAAATATGACTTTTCCCTTGAGAAAATCAGTTTCAGGTAGGCTGCTTATTTTGTTTTAGAATTTATGCTGCTTTAAAAAGAAAAAAAAAAAGGAATTATCTTTAATTATTGGGACTAAATTCGTATTTTTTTCTCCTTTTTTTTGCAAAACTGTTTCTAGTAAAGTCAGTTATTGTGTTTTGTTGTATTAATAACTGGTCCATTTCTTTGTATTCTACTGCATTTAAGTTGCTGTCCATGGTGCTGAAGTGGAGATCGCTCCAAAAACAACAACACTCACACAAAAAAAAAAGTCTGGGGATCTCATCTTCACTTATGTGCTTCACTGACTTGATCTTGTTTGAACAAACCTTTTTCAAGTGTTTTATTTTTAATCGAGTTATTTTCAGAATAATAAAAAGGGGCTATACTCTGTCGAGTTTAATTCTAAATGCCTTTCAATTGATTTCATTACACTTCTACTTCCCGAGATTTTACACTTAGATATGCGCAAGCTCATACTTATTCAGCGCTAGTTATAAACTTGACGTGTGTTACTGGTCTCATTTATAAAGCAGTGGATATAAATAAAATATTACTTACTTATTTTTTTTATTTTTTAAATTTTTTTTTTACAGTTTTGCTTGAGAACTCTAGATGGCACCATTGGTTAGTCTGTTAAACATTCTCAGTAAAGCAACGGAAGCTGTAAGTCAGGCTTGAAAACAACAAAAAGCGTGGCAAGTTGTTTTCAGCTTTAGATTCCAGACTACGGGTTTTTTTTCTGACACTAAGTTTCGATTTTCATAAAGTCAATTCATAATTCACCTATAGCACCTGTAACATTAATAAATGGAAAATTCCACCATGATGATGGTGGAAAGGGATTTAGATTAGAGTGATTTCAATTTGTGTATTTCAATACCTTTTAATGTAAAGTGAGGATTTATGACATTTTAAGGATGCATGTTGATGGGTAATCCACTGGGATTTGGTTGGTTGCTTCTTAATACATTATTTTCATTTTACATTAACTTAACAGTTGACGTCTGCAAATACTACCTACGGTTTTATTCCTTACAGTCATCTTCACCTTTAGAGGGGCATTGGAAATAATAAATGTTTAAAAATACTACAACTTTAAATGTTTGAAATGCATATAATTCAAGTAGGTTGTGGCTGGGAGTTCGTTCTCACCTTAGTTTAAAATACGGGATTTATTTTTCACATGCTGTTTTCTTATATTTCCATAGGGAAAATGAGTTATATTGGTAGTTCTTAGTTTATGAGTAACTTTCTGTCCACTTCTGTCAAGTCAAATCAGAAAGGTCTGTGATCTCTCTCTCTCTCCATATTTTATTCGTTCTCTCTCTCTCTCTCTCTCTCTCTCTCTCTCTCTCTCTCTCTGGACTTTCCGCCCCCAAACGTCTACATCCCTTTCTCCTAATATGAATTATCTCTACTGTAAGTCAATCGTGTGTGAGTGTGAGCATCTTTTTGTGCACACTGACTTGGTTTGTGTCTCACCAGTAAGACCCCCCGTCCTCTCCCTCCTCCCCACTGCTCATTCTTTTGGTTGTAGGTGGGATGCTCTCGGTAGAACAGCTGAGTTTGTGGTTGAGCCGGTCTCGGATACTGACCCAGAATGAGGGAGCTCCTGCTGTTACCTTGCCTTGCTTCGACTGAACAAAAGACAGAAAAACAGTGGAATCTCTGTTGTGATTCGTTTACATCATCTGCGATGTCGTTTAAAAAAGCGGTCTGAATCTTTTTTCCTTTCCTTTTTTTCCCTCGTTTTTTTTCTTTACAGTAGCAGCTACAGCAAGAGATTAGGGAAATCAGATAACGAGCATTGCACACTCCCCAGGCGTCTGCAAACAGGTGTTTCCATCCTATGGCTGCGCACTGAGCTTCATTCACGACTACCATGTGTGCGACCATGTAGTTTAGCGGAAAACTGCTCACAAAACTGTATTTGTGCGTATTTGTTGTGATACCGAGAAAATGATACATTCGGAAGAAGATGCAATGTGCTGTGAACAAAGTCTTTGTACAGCTTCGGATGGAACGTTTGTTTTTTTCGTTTTTGTTACGTTTCACTTTTTTCTCGAGGCTGCAACGGACAGTTTCTGAAAAACGACTAAATTAATGATCAAAATGATCCATGTGGAAATTATCTAGCCATCTTCGCTGCACCCCTGGGACTATTCAATTTTCACTATAGTGCACTTTGAAAGCTCTGCAGTAGCTTATATTTAACACATCGCTGTTGTTGCATCGGATTCTGGACATTTCCCCTCAGAATCCAATCTCTTGGATTCAAAGGGGGTGATATCTTTCCCGTTTCTCTGGAAGTTTTTCCTCCAGAGCGCTGCCAAACTGGCTATGGCGGCAGCGATTGCCAGCTCCCTCATAAGGCAGAAAAGGCAGGCGAGGGAGCGGGAGAAGTCTAATGCCTGCCGCTGCGTTAGCAGCCCCAGTAAAACCAAAGGAAGCTGTGAAAAACCAAGTCGACTGAACGTTTTTTCACGAGTCAAACTCTTTGGTTCCAAGAAAAGGCGAAGGAGACGACCAGGTCTGTTGTTGTAATTTCATCAGGCTCTCACATTTTTGATCACTCTGATCATCACCTTTCTTATTACGAGTGCCTTTTTTTTCAGTTAAAAAAAAAAAAGATATTTACTATGTACTGCTCATTTTCTCGGAAAAGATGGATGAAAAAGTTGGTATAAGATTGAAAGGGGATGCTTATCAAGTGTATCAACGCAGAAGTCGCCTTGCATCTCAAATAATAGTGAGGTGAATCAAATCAATTGCTCGTTGCCTGTCTACTGAAGTTCATGCAAAAAAAAAAAAAGGCTTAGGTAATTAATCACATAAGACTTCACTGTCACAAATTAATAAGATTTACTGTTCCAATTAATCTGGATAATCACTCCATCAAAAGTAATATAAATTTCACTCTTTTTAGTTTCCAAAATGGCTATAATACTTGGTTTCAAGGATGGCAGAACTTAAAAACAGATTAATGTTCAACTTCAGACACACATTTAAATAAGCAGGTCCCAACTTTCATTTAGAATTTTAAGCAAACCTCACAATTAGCTCCAAATAATATTTTCTGCATGCTGTTGCCAAATGCTTTGTTGTTGAAAGTTATCCAACAGGATAAAAGCACTGGCAGATACAGTATTGTTCAGAATTTTCTGTATTTTAGGTATGTAGCTCTACTGTGACATGTAAACCCAAGTCCAAAGTGGCCGTAATTTCTTGTATTATTGCAGTGGCATCACATCTTACTATAGTGTCAGTCTCCTTATGTTTGTGGGTATGACCCTATAGCCTTACAACATTCATCTCTGTATTTTCTTCCCACTTTATTCTATCCAATTCACTCATTTTCAGGTTGTTTTTTTAAAAATAATTCTGCATATAATTCACCTGAAAGTTAAGACATGTGGTTATATAACAGTTTCACTATGCTGCAGTTTTTGCATCTTTCTAACATCCAATTTCCAGTTATCCTTGAGGGAAAGTGATGGGTGTTGTCTTTTTGGCGGGTATTTGGTGCCGCATCTTTAAGGAAATACACTACATGTACATGCAGCTGTAGCGCTAATACATTCCTTTTTGTCTGTGTGCAAAGTTTTATATCACAATTATTATGCTATCCCTGCTGTATAGACTGAATAAACCTTGGCGCAACTAAAGTAACCTTAGTAAGGCTGGTGATCACAGTACTGAAAGATGGATGAGATGAAAGTACAGCTGAATGGTGTGGTTAACAACAGTAAAGAACACTCCACTTGGGACAGTAACCAAAGACTGAAGAGCACTTAGCACTTATCAGACGCTAATGTAACACAGACAGGCAAAACAGATTTAATATTTAAAACTATTGTCTTTTAAGACCTTTCTGTTGATGAACACAGTAGTGTAGGTTTTTGCTCTTTTGTAAAACTATCTTGATTCCTTTTCATCTTTTTTTTTTCCAAGTCTTTCAACAGATATTTCAGAAATCTAACACTTTCCTTGCAAAATTAGACTGAAATGTTATGCGCTGTAATTTGCGGTGCTATTTGTCTCTTAAAGTGTGCCTCAAACATTTTGAGGGCATTTAATACACCATATTTCATTGAAGTTTAGATTTTTATTAGTATTCCTTTTTACTTTTGTAGCTGTACAGCTGTTGGGCAGGTCTGATTGAGTAGAGACTGACAGGAAGCATGGATTGAGAAAGAGGGGTTACTTGCAAGAAATAATTTCAGCCATTTTAAATCACTTCATGCCCTCAGAGCCAATTTCTTATTTTGATACTCTTGTGTCTTTGGTCTCATCTATCTGTTGTCAAGCTACTGGACTTTAGATTTTGCAGAGGAAAGACAGAAACCATGCTTTTTAAAATGCTGACCCAACACAAGTCGATATAACTATAGCTCTTAATAGTTTGCCATTTAAATACTTTAATTTCATGAAATGGCAACTACTGTGACTGAATGGTCAATTGAACGTGTCTGACTGCAGCTTCTCTAACTGAGGCCAGAATCGGTCTCTAATGCTGTCTAGAAAGACATAATTACCTTAAAATGTCTCCAATTCTTTTCCACGAGAAGGTGAGAGCAAAGTAAGTGACGATACTTCTTCCAGCATGTTTTTGCTAATTTTGGTTGCATTTGTATGACTGACAGGTGTCTCACAACATCACATTCCTTTGTTACTATTGCTCCTTTTTTTCTCCCATCACGTGTGCCACTCAGCCTCATTAATTACCTGTCAACTCAAACTATTTTTTTTCTTTTATTTGTGGGTTTAATAGCAGAAAAGCTGGTGGAAAACAATACAATGCAAGCACCAGTATGTCCCATTAGAAACCTACAAATGACTTTACCTTCCACCTTGTACTCTGTGGTTTCATCCTTGTGTCCCCCTCTTTGCTCTCTACTTCCACAGAGCCCCAGCTGAAGGGGATTGTGACGAAACTCTACAGTCGACAAGGTTTCCATCTGCAGCTGCAGGCAGATGGAACCATTGATGGAACAAAGGAGGAGGACAATGGTTACAGTAAGTTTCACTCCATTTTACTGGTATATTGATTCCCCTTATCTTTCAGTCATGCACACTATACTATGTATTATAATTGAGGCTACACTACCTATATTTATCTTACAGTGTGTCAAGACTGTTTCAGGTTTGTCATAAAGTCCATGTTCCTTAAACTGTTCTAGGAGAGCTGATATATTTTTTCTCCTTATTTGTGGTTTTCCTAGGTTTGACTTTAAATGCTGAATTTCCTTTAACTTTAATATTGAGCAGCATTTAAACTGTTCAAAATGGATCTTGATTTTTTTGCCATTAAATTTTTTAATCTAATCAAAATCATCCTTTTCCAAACTGAACACAGGTCATGACTGGCTTTTCACTCCTACACAGTGCCTCTGTCATGAGATCTGGGTTCGCCTTACACTATGTGCGGATGCATTCCTTCCGTTGCCACACACCCACTAGCTCTTTGTTTTCCAATTGATTAAAGAGGAGATCAATGGAAGTGGAATAGCACGGGCACTTGGCTCATAACAATACAACAGACATTGACCAACTTTTAATTAGACAGTACAATGAACACTACTATATATCCCTCATAGTTTAAAATTATAAAACAGTTGCTGAGTGAAAATATTATTTAACAATGTGGAAAAAGTGTGCGCAGTATTCTGTGAAACAGGATTTATTAAGTGCTGTGTAATTTCACCACTAAGTGGATGTAAACACTACTGAGGCCTTTGAATTAGTATTCATTCAGTCCCTTGGTGTCTCCTACATATTAATAGCAGCTCTGTGCATGTGGGATGTTTTCTAAGCAGAACAATACCTTATAATTTCCTGTGAAGTTTGTTTCTTAAATATAAGAATACCAAGTTCCATAATACACAGAGCACACCGTACAGTAGTATAAGCAAAGCTTATGAAACATCTTAAACAAACATGCACCCAAAAAACATTGCACTTCACTTCTTACACAGACCACCCCACCCATAATATCTGGATGGTCTCATTTTTATTAACTTATGCAACAACTGACCTGCATTATGGGATTAAAATAGTTTTGAGGAGAAAAATAAAGATTGCTGCTGAATAGGAAAAGGAGAAAGAGTGAAGCTCTTTGCACTGCTCCAAAAATAGCGTTGTTAGGCGCTGGGTGCGCTTGTCTCCATGGTGACGGAGAGCACAGTCCTCTTGGTGCTACTGGTGTCTTGTGATGGTGGGAGAGGACCTTCTTAAATGTGTAGACACACACACACACCCACACACACACACACACACACACACACACACACACACACACACACAGAAAAAACAAAATAATACAAAACAAAAATCAAACCAAAGAACAAACAAAGATTTGATGTTTGCTACTTCTACTTGTTTAGAAGACCAGGCTGTTAAACTAGTGGCACAAATAAGACATACAAGTCTCACAGAAT